>JASANG010002309.1:0-134593 GCA_030248215.1 Enoplolaimus lenunculus
TGCACACACTACAGATCAATCATATACCTAATCGCGTTGTTTTGTCGCTGATTTGCGAGTGATTTATTGAGATTATAATAAAACGTTTTTTCCGTTTTTTTCCGTCTTTCCCACCCGCGCGGAAAAAAGGGAAAAAACCGGTAAAACCGTTTTTCCGATGGTTTTTTCCGGTACCCAACCCCCAACCCTGAGCTTTACGCTGCTTTTCGTTTAGGGTTAGGCTTAGGTTTAGGAATTTGTTTATACTACTGCTACGACCCTAGTCTATACATCGTCTAACGATGGCAGGCCTAGAAACAGTAACTTTTATTTGACACCAGAAATATTTTTAAGATTTGTCGACAACAGGATGTTGTACACCAAAACGCCTGTAGTTTTCGGCACTCCATACGCAAAACTGGTGCCAAAACGAGGACCTCGTAAAGCGCTTGACACCGAGTCTGTGTGGCCTGATTTGGATCAACTTCCGAGCGACCAAAACGAAGAATTGTACAGGACATTTTTAAAAAATGGCAATCTGGTGCACGGATCAGCGATCATTGTTGCGCCGACAGGTAGCGAAACGCGTAACACTTGCCGGCCAATGTATAGAACATGACCGCAAAAGTAGTATAAGCATAAACCTAAGCCTAAGCGTAAGGGTGAAAGTATGCCTAGCCTAAGCAAAATTCTATGTTAAACTTACTCTATGGTAATCTCGCGGTAGAACGATCCTCCCCTGATTTTTACATAGGCCTATTTGAATAAAACCATATTCCTAACCGTAAACCTAAGCCTAAGATTAAACCGTTTGCTAATTACAAGTTCTAAGTCTGGGCTTTAAAGCTTATACTGTAGTGACCCGAATAAGAGAGGGGTAATAAGAGGGGATCCATGAATGGGGGACTCTGTATCTCTGATAAGAGTCCGTAAGCGGATAGAGTTCTAAACCATAATTAAAGTACATAGATGTCAATTAGTTCTATATAGTCGTGCGTAAATGACTCCAGGACCAAAGAAAGTTGAGTTCAAAGCTTGAAAGGATTCTTATGTTTTTACAGTGCATTTCTAAGTATATATATATAACCTTGCATTATCGCTCAAGTTTTTGATACAAGACAAATAAACGTTTAATTCTACGGAAAATAACGGTCCGTAACCGAATAACACGCGGTGTACTCTCTTGAGAGACCGATGAATATCAGTTCCCCTCTTATTTGGGTCGTTACTGTAGGCCTTCAGTTTAAACATTACTCCAAACCTAACCGTACTCTGTAACTTTTGTTAGTGGGCTCTGACGTCTTCTTTAGTTTTAAGTGCTGCGAGAAAACTGTGCGTTGTGTTGTTTGCAATTAGTTACTCACAGTGCACTTTGTGGGCGAAGGGGTTAAACAAACTATTTGTTAATATTTTTTGTTTGTGTATATACACACAACTTTGTTTTAACGGAAATGTATTTTTTAGTTTGTTTCAACCGAAATGTTTTATGTTTGTTTAATTCAACCGAAATTTGTTTCAATCGAAATGTATTTTGTTTGTTTGATTCAACCGAAATGTTTTATGTTTGTTTGTTTCAACCGAAATGTATTTTGTTCGTTTGTTTCAACCGAATTGTATTTTGTTTGTTTCATTCAACCGAAATGTTTTACGTTTGTTTAATTCAACCAAAATTTGTTTCAACCGAAATGTATTTTGTTTGTTTGCAACCGAAATGTATTTTGTTTGTTTGTTTCAACCGAAACGTATTTTGTTTGTTTGTTTGCAACCGAAATGTATTTTGTTTGTTTGTTTCAACCGAAATGTATTTTGTTTGTTTCTTTCGACCGAAATGTATTTTGTTTGTTTGTTTCAACCAAAATGTATTTTGTTTGTTTGCCACCAAAATGTATTCTATTTGTTTGTTTCAACCGAAATGTTTTATGTTTGTTTATTTCAACAGGAACGTATTTTTTTCTTTGTTTCAACCGAAATGTATTTTGTTTGTTTGCTTGTTTCAACCGAACTGTGTATTGTTCTTCAACCGAAATCCATTTTGTTTACGCGATTCTTTCAACGAATTATATTTTATTCTTTAACAGAAACGTATTTTGTTTGTTTGTTTGCAACCGAAATGTACTTTTGTGTTTTTCAGACTCAAAAATGTTTCCTGAAGGATTTGGAAAATGGTTGAAAAAGCAGCAACAATTGATCGCGTTAAAGCTTCGATTTGGTTGAAATTTGACAATTTCTTAGCGAATAATTACAATTTGTAAGGTGTCGGGGCAGTGAACTCAAAACTCGACCGGTCGTTTTTATTAAATGGCAATTATTACTATTGTTGAATGAGCCTCCAATAATATTAAAAAACTGCGTGTGTGGTTTTGTATGGTTCACTCTGAGAACCAATATCGAAATGTAAAGTCTTTAATACATGTTATCTTTGTCGTCCAGCATGCATTCGTTAAAAAATAATCAGCTTTTAAAATTTGTGCATAATTCAGCTTTTGTAGTTTCGTCTAATCTTCCATTTCGAGTGTCAAGTTCCAAGGTCTCCCATATATATACTCAAAATAATATTTGTGATATTTAAGAAAAAATTTCTTACATTTGAGAAATATGATTAGCAAGGTGCACTTGAAAAGTATTTGTGTTATAACAGAAATGTTTTCAAAAAAAGTTTTGAAATAAAGTCTGAAAATAAACGTTTTCCAGTTATTTTTAGAAAAATTGTGTTAAATATCAGCAAAATTTTTCAGATTTGCCACAGACAACACTTTTCTAAATATAAATTCAGAAATACTTTTTTGTGTGTAGGGATGCAAATTTTTGTCGAAAAGTTCGACAATTTATAATACTGTCGGCATAGCTTTAAATCACTGAGTTGAATGATTACAAAATTTTCACATTTAACTCTCTAAAGTTACAAATTATAGTCATCTGACTGATTTAGCGTCGTTCCAAATTTTGGGTTTCGCGTCAAATAACTTTTTCGACCATGACTCGCATGCCAATTGTCGAATAGCAAGAAATTTACCATTATTCGTATCAGCGTCGTATGCAGTATCAAACGATACAAAATTGTAGATTTTGTTGCGAAAAAAGTTTCCGTCTCATAGTAGGTCTTCGACTTTTAATCGAATTTTTCACAAATTCAAATTTCTGTGGGTCGACTGATCACGAGATATTATGAAAGATGAAATTGGCAAAAATGTTAAACATCGGGCAATGTTTGACGTATACAGGGCGGAAAGATAACAAAAGGCACAACAATTGGTAGTACACAACATACAATTATCTCGAAAACTAATGTTCATAGTCCAAGTCGCTTTAGTGCTACAAAATTGAACAAAAATCATAATTTGTTTTTAAGCATACAAAATAAAAAAAATGTTTTAATAGCCCAGAACGTTGATAGTTAGCTATTGCTGGACGCTGTGTAAATTCAGAAAACAACCTAAATTTTTGCATTAGGATACTGTTTAGTTTATAAACATATTTCGTAAAAAAGTACGCTTTACGATATCGTGGGACTAGCACAAATCGTCATGGTTTCGATGCATTATTCTGATATTACGCAAAAAAAGATATAACAAGCAATAATTTCTTGCAAAAATCATTTAACACCAACATTTTCCATTGTATAATAAATTGGTTGCTATTTGTACAGATTCTGGAAATCGCTCCGTCAAGTTTGTGTGATGCTTCATTTAAGTAAATACTAGTTATGTGGCACGCCATGCAGTCTTGGGCACCGGTTGAAACATACCATTGAACAAAATAAAAATCTACGTTTTTGGTGTTCTTGCGGTCTCTTGACCTTTGTGTCACTTTAAACTTACTTTTTTGCTCATTTCTGTAGGCGCACACGTTGATACAAAAATAGTACTAACAAAATTTGAAGAATATATCAAAATAAAAACCCAGCTAATCAAGATATGGGCCGTAATGTTTATGAGAGCAATGTCTTACCCTATATATTATGCAATGTATAACGAGTACAACCCCGGAAACGGCGGGCATAGCCTACCACAACAAACAATCCGCCAAAAAAACAACAAAAAATTATCTCCCTCACCGGAGAAATATCAAAACTATATGTAAACAATTAAATAAACTAAATTAAAAATTGCGATTCAATACCGAAGCGCAAGTAATCCCACATACCAATAATCATACTGCCAGGCAACAATTTATTATTGCTGCAAAAGCCATGTGTAACCAAATCAGGCTAAGCCTACATCTATACGTTCATTTCGTGCACACGTCAAGTGCGTATTCAAATTAAAAAATTGACGAACAACCATCTAAACACGAATTTCGCTGAGGTGATGTCGTAATGCGAAGTCGCGATAAAGTCACATTTCATCACAATTCGTCACAATGTTTCTGCACTTTGTCGCATTCCAGCTTCGCCAACAGTGTCACATTTTTGAACCGGGGTTTCCGCTAGATAATTAGACATTACGAGATCATTATCGGCAGTATGCGACCTTCCTAAGCGATATAGTTGTTGGGGCCTTTCCGTATCCGATCCACTGCCACTATTGCATGCATCGTCGTCATAGTAATATTCAGCAATTCGACGTTCTTCGACAAGCAGTCCTATTTTTTCGCCAATCCACCGAGTTTTCGCTACAACATCGTCTTGCATCAACTTGAAACACATTGCTAAAAATAATCACTGGTTAAAAAACTAACAAAACAAGTGGATCCAGGTAAGACTAATAAACAGGTGTTGAAAAGATAAATTTTATCAAAAACAAATCTTTTCATTTTTTCCAATTGCATTTCATCAGAATTTATTGTGCACATGCAATTAATCAGCATAAAAATCAAATGTATAGCAAAACATTTCGTAAACAATTATTCTTAAAGACTTAGTGTAAACGTATAGAACAGGACCGTAACAGTAGTATAAGCATATTCCTCTCAGGGTTTTAAAACAAAATATTTCCAAAAAGTAATGTAATTTTTTATTGCGTTCCAACGTAGTTTATTGTGGATTTGCAACTGAAGCATAAAAATTAAACTATATGGCAAAACCTTTCGTAAACAATTCTTAATAAAAACTTAGGACCAATGTAAAGAACAGGCTCTTAACAGTGGCATAAGCATTTCGTTTAGCCTAAGCCTAAGCGAAAGAATGAGCTTTTACCTAAGCGTAAGCCTAAGCAAAAAATTAGCATGAAGCTTAAGCTTACGCTATAGCAGTCCGCAGAATAACGTTCCACCATTGATCTTTACATCGGTTAAACTTAGTGTTTCTAATATGTATGTTACCCATTAATGCCATTCCAACAAGCAAATATACAGAAGACACTATAAGAGATTGTTGCGATCCAGAACCGGGAACGTAGTCTCCAAACCCTAAAAATATAGCTCCGAAATACCTAAAGGAAAATCCATAACTGGCCAACACAGTTGGTATCAGTGAAATGTGGGTAAAGATTTTACCCGACCCACACTTTACCTAGGAAAACAGGAATTTTTACGCACAGTCTTTACCCACGCTAAAAAAGATCTACCCACAACCCTGGTTCAACCCGCTCATGAAGATAAACCAGCATTTTAAAAATCGCTGGTAATTTGCTCTTTAATCAAGTTTTGCAATCTAGCTCCAATAAATTTTGTACATGAAAGCTTACTAGAAGCAACAAAATTTCAAACCCAACTAGTTAACGCGCAGAAATTTTGCTTTTTAATGCTCACTAACAAGTTTCATTGACAGCGTAGGTATGTTTTGCACCTTAACGCTTAAAAGTTTGGCGCGGATAAATCTGTCAATTTTTTTGACCCTCGTAATACAAATCTTTATCCGCGGGTATACCCACGGCTTTAATTTTTTTACACGACTCGTGTCTACCCGCGGGAATCTACACGTACCTGCGGGTAAAATTCCACTCTGGTTGAAATATTTGTAACGAACGATATACATATATTTCCCATAAATATTTTACTTGAATTTGTTTCATTTCTATTCATGTCGGTCGTGTTTAGCTGGTTGTTCGTAATTTCTTATTTGCATATTTCAATTCACGTCGTGTTCTATTAATTTAACAATGACCGGCGAATTTTGTTTAAGTTCGTACGGCAAATGTTATCGTTGTACAAACAAACATAAACCATTGAAACAGTTTTGTTGGATTGACCCTGTGATTTTCGGGCCTAATATAAGCTTTAGTATCTAGACGGATGTGCGGGAAGATAACGGAACCACTTACAGAGTCTGTGCTAATGGTAAAGAGTTATATACAATGATAAATTAAAAGGTTTTACTTGTTTGCAAAGCTAGTGTATTACCAAAGGACAAAACACATACAAAAATAATGGCTGGAACGGTTTCATTTACATATGTTACGCGTTTCAGCTTTTCTTCAGAATAAACAAATCCAATATTTTCTCGCTTATATTCCAGGACCGTAGCCAGTACACCTTCCTAGATAGCACAGCTTTCTAGAGAGTGCTAAACATTTTTCAGGTGGATCATACAAGGGTTTTTCGTTGACTTGCCAGGAACGGTTGAAAATTTTCTAGGGAGTGGGGCAAAAGTCTGTCAGGAAAGACAGAGCCCCCTTTGGTCAGACTATATAATAATGCGTTACCGGAACAAAATCTTGAAAGTCTTTTTTATACTGCACTATTTAAGAAAAATATAATGATTGTATTCCGGCGACACTACCGACATGTAAAATATACGCATTCGAAGACAACTGTATATTTCCGGTATTACGACAATTCTGTCGCTCGACAACTCGTCACCCGACAACTTGTAATCCGATATCATCGACTCGACAATTCGTCGCTCATTATTATGCTTACGCTAAGTGCTTAGGCTTAGAGTTACGCTTAGGATTATGCTTAATTTATTAATAGGCTTAGGAAGTTATTGGGCGCGACGAAAATGTGGTAGATTGATATTATTCTCCAATCATTTATTACTTCATTATGGTCAGTAAAAAGCGGACACGGAACTAACCAATAGTTGTCATGGTAACAAAACAAAAATACGCTCCGTCAAACATATTCCATCGCTCAAATATTGCGAACAGCACCGACCCGCCGGCCATGAATCCGACAACCATCAGAATTCCAATTGAAACTGGCATTTTTTCAGTTTCTCTGTAAGTTTTGTAAACAAAGATTCAATGAAATACTCAAATCAAAGAAAGCAATGCCACAGTTTTTTGTAACCGAGGGGTAATTATTAATTGCCGCAGTCAACAAACGGTTGTTTTCCACACTCACCTGAACCGGATGTGAAAATACTACACACGACATAAGAGGTTTCAACGAAATAAAAATTTACGACAGTACCACACTGGGACGTAGTCAGGAATGCGGAAACCGGGGGTTAACGTCCTTGCGAAGGGTTGTTTGCCGGAAAAAATACGGTGTCTAAAAACCCAAAGAAAAAATCTCAAGCGAGGTAGTAAAGTGTATTCCTTTAAGTACAGAGAAATTGTTTGATCTTGAGGATCCAAAAGCTTTATTCCAAAGTCCATTCAAAGTGCTTTTTTTCTTGTCTTTACAAAAATTTTGGAAACTGGTATATCCCATCTACCTATTCCCTTATATACGTCTGCTGAACCAACTCCATTACCCGAGTCCAGCTACCGAAGCAACGTGGCGATGATACGAACGTATGCTGATTTCACCAGGAGTTTCTAACTCTTCCGAAAAAATGTGTTGGCCAAATATGTCTTTAGCGTCGTCGTACGTTGTTGTCAGTTCGGCAAAGCCTCCTCCAGTTTGAGAGAAATACAACGCCGGTCCACCAGCGGCAGACGACGGAGGACTGAGTGTTTTTGTCGTTGAAACGTCTTGTGTTGGCGTCGCGATGGCGTCATGCGAAGTTGACGGAGTTGAAGGTATCAGTATTTTTGGTGGTGGTAAGTGTCTATAAAAGAACGGGCCCATGTATAGAACAGGGTCGGATCGTTTTCCAGAGGAGCTATAATAGAGTCAGTTTAAACTTGACAGTAATTTTTTTGCGTAGGCTTAGGCTTAGGCTTAGAAATAGGCTCATCAATACGCTTAGGTTTAGGCTTAGGCTTAGGCCTAGAAATATGCTTATACTACTGTTACGGCCCTGTTCTATCCATGGGCCAAAGAACGTATCAGGAGTTGCCAAGGTTACGGTTAAAAAAGTTAAAAGTTAAATGATGTGGTGCAAAATATTTCGTCTATAGCGTTGAAAATATGAGCCAATGTAAAGAACAAGGGCGGAACAGTATTATAAGCATATTTCTAATCCTAAGCCTAAGCCTAAGCCTAAGCTACGTAAAAAATTAGTCTAAATCTTAAGCTTACTTTTTTCTATCCCACAGAATAACGTTCTGCCCCCGATCTTTACATGGGCCAAAATATGGGAAGCCTAAAAACTGCAACTTTCACTGTCGTCTTTAATCATTGGGTTTACTATCTTTTTAACCGTAACCTTGGTCTACCTCCGAGAACTGCTACTTTTTTGACGAGCGATGCACGTGAAAAGCGCTATTGGCAATCTGGAGAGATATATCAATATACAACAACAAAACCCAAACTTCTCTCCCTCGAGCTCGCGATTACGTGCTAGCATATCCGCATAACAAGTATAAACGATCGCAAATAATGAACTCGGCCGAGAGCAAAGCGCACGCCAAATATCCTAGCAAATCTAGAATAGCCATCACATCCAAATACATCTATACCAACACTAGATGATACACACAAAAATCTCTAGCCATAGATCAAACTCAAGCGCTAACCCGAAATCTCCCTCTACGCATCCCATCTCAACAACATTCCAGAACTATCAGAAAACTCGCTTCAGCACACCCTTCCACAAGAGATATTACGCTCCTTATCTCCGACAAACATCGACATGATCTCTCATTCCAAGAGCACTCATCGATACTCGTCTCGATCTCAACTAAGCGGATAACGAGCTTACGTATATACCATACTATTAGACGAGTGCCAACCTTACACGATAGCTATTGTTTACTTCTCGAAATGGATGTAAATAAATGCTGGGACAGTAGAGGAAAATATTCAACTCGACTTAAGACAAAAAACAGGAGACCGATCCACTCCCTCCCTCAAAAAATCGATATCTCTCCTCCTCTATATTAACGCCAATATTTATAATGAAAAAAATAAACCATCCCTTATTTATGCCAAGTTCTGCCTATCGATACTACTTACATACTTTCTTCGCGTAATTAAATTTACAGCTCCATTCGATCACAATTATGTACATAACGATAAAATCATAGAGACCAGATATTGAGAGCGCAACGCTATTCAGCATTACAATCTAACCCAAGTCAATTCAGCTAAAAATAAAAGCGCTCAGGCCCAAGCCAAGCGAAAGGATAGCCTATCTAAGCAGAATAGCGTCTACATAAAAACCAACACCCGAGGCCGAGACCGACTACCAGACCCCATAAAATCCAAGTCTCTAATTTCTCAACCGAAAAAATAAAATTCAAAAAATACTTCAACTTTTTTTTTTTTTATTTTAATCGCTCATAATCGCGGTAAAATCTAGATCACAGCGAAATATTATCTATCAGCATAGCTTGCTCCAACAATACAGCTTTATTTATCTCACATCTCTCGATACAAGCCACCGACACGCAAGAAACTACAACCAGATTAGAATTCACAAATAAACAGCTATTAACATGCAGAGTGCCGTATAAATAACATTCGCTTAATCTACAATTCATAATAGCCAAAATAATAAGCAGATATTCACAAAAACACAAAAAACTATAAAAAAAACTCAAAAAATATTTAAAATATTCGTCAGAGAAAATAATCAACCTCAATTCATGCCATTTATAGTCACCTAGTTCGTTTATTAGACCGCCTATTCCGCTCTCAAGCTATACTTCGCTAGCTTGCCTATTAAACTATTTACGCTAATTAAAAACATCTGTACAAATTAAATCGCAAATAGCATTACCTCTCAAAATATCACTTAGTCATCTGCTCAAAATTGATCTACTTAACCCAATAAAAATAATCAAACATGACCAATACCTTACACAAAAAAATTTTAGTATCAATCAAGTAGTGCATAAAAATACAAGGATTCAATTTTCAAATTCGCAAAAAAAATATCCAAGCTATGCTCAAATTCAACAAGCCAAAAAAATCAATTTACCGAGACCGAGACCGAGACCCAACCTTTTCTCTCTTTCAAAAATGAAAATAATTTTCAACCTCTACCCTTCCCACAAGCCACTTTAATTGCAATTCAGACACAATCACAAACCAACTGCCTATCATTAACAAGTGCACCTCTCTAAAATAGTCATGACAATCTCAACCGAGTACAGCATCGTATCGCGCTTGCAGTGGAGATCACCCGAGACCCCGAGTCACTCAATATGCTATAAAATGCCAGAGAGATATTATCTCCGACTACAACTGCAGCATCGTAACACTCTCGAGATGATGCGAGAGCAGAACGACCTCCTTAGTTTATATTAATATGCTAAGCACATATTCTCAAATTTTATCACCACTCTCCATAGTTTAATAAGTCTTAACTTAATCAGTAATGCTAATTTCAGATTCATCATATTTCAGC
This sequence comes from Enoplolaimus lenunculus, assembly GCA_030248215.1. NCBI lineage: Eukaryota > Metazoa > Nematoda > Enoplea > Enoplida > Thoracostomopsidae > Enoplolaimus > Enoplolaimus lenunculus. The sequence continues at coordinate 10,541 of JASANG010002309.1, forward strand.
TGCTTATTTCTACTTTTATCTCCAATTTATACAGCAGCTTCAAAAGTAGACATTATCACAACTTAATAAATCATCCGTTTGACATATGAGCCAAGATCGCTGATGCCACATAAGACCCGAGTTTGGGTCTTCCATCTTTATTGAACCATCTCTTGATACTTTCTTTGGCCCATGGTCTCTCCCTATTTCCCTTTAAAGATCGGCAGAACTTATATATAGAGCTAAGATAGACTAATTTTACTAGTAGCTAGCTAGCTAGATGAAATATGCTATAATATACCTCCGCCCTACTTACATGCTAATATTTCAACATATAGACAAAATATGCACCACTCTAACTAACTTTAAGTACCGTAACCTGGCAACTCCTAGATACGTCTTTGGCAGTGGATAGATAGAACAGGGCCGTAACAGTAGTATAAGCAAATATTTCTAGGCCTAAGCCTAAGCCTAAACCTAAGCGTATTGATGAGCCTATTTCTAAGCCTAAGCCTAAGCCTACGCAAAAAAATTACTGTCAAGTTTAAACTGACTCTATTATAGCTCCTCTGGAAAACCATCGACCCTGTTCTATACATGGGCCCGTTCTTTTATAGACACTTACCACCACCAAAAATACTGATACCTTCAACTCCGTCAACTTCGCATGACGCCATAGCGACGCTAACACAAGACGTTTCAACGACAAAAACACTCAGTCCTCTCCCGTCGTCTGCCGCTGGTGGACCGGCGTTGTATTTCTCTCAAACTGGAGGAGGCTTTGCCGAACTGACAAATACGAGGACGCTAAAGACATATTTGGCCAACACATTTTTTCGGAAGAGTTAGAAACTCCTGGTGAAATCAGCATACGTTCGTATCATCGCCACGTTGCTTCGGTAGCTGGACTCGGGTAAGGGAGTTGGTTCAGCAGACGTATATAAGGGAATAGGTAGATGGGATATACCAGTTTCCAAAATTTTTGTAAAGACAAGAAAAAAAGCACTTTGAATGGACTTTGGAATAAAGCATTTGGATCCTCAAGATCAAACAATTTCTCTGTACTTGAAGGAATACACTTTACTACCTCGCTTGAGATTTTTTTCTTTGGGTTTTTAGACACGGTATTTTTTCCGGCAAACAACCCTTCGCAAGGACGTTAACCCCCGGTTTCCGCATTCCTGACTACGTCCCAGTGTGGTACTGTCGTAAATTTTTATTTCGTTGAAACCTCTTATGTCGTGTGTAGTATTTTCACATCCGGTTCAGGTGAGTGTGGAAAACAACCGTTTGTTGACTGCGGCAATTAATAATTACACCCCGGTTACAAAAAAACTGTGGCATTGCTTTATTTGATTTGAGTATTTCATTGAATCTTTGTTTACAAAACTTACAGAGAAACTGAAAAAATGCCAGTTTCAATTGGAATTCTGATGGTTGTCGGATTCATGGCCGGCGGATCGGTGCTGTTCGCAATATTTGAGCGATGGAATATGTTTGACGGAGCGTATTTTTGTTTTGTTACCATGACAACTATTGGTTAGTTCCGTGTCCGCTTTTTACTGACCATAATGAAGTAATAAATGATTGGAGAATAATATCAATCTACCACATTTTCGTCGCTCAATAACTTCCTAAAGCCTATTAATAAATCTAAGAGCCCATGTATAGGACAGGGCCGAAACAGTAGTATAAGCATATTCTTAAGCCTAAGCCTAAGGCTAAGCCTAAGCGTATGGATGAGCCTATTCCTAAGCCTAAGCCTAAGCCTTACACCTAATCAAAAAATTAGTCTAAAGTTTAAACTGACTCTATTATAGCCTCTCAGGAAAACGATCCGGCCCTATTCTATACATGGGCCAATCTAAGCATAATCCTATGAGTAATCTTAAGCCTAAAATAGAATCGTTATATTTTTCTTAAATAGTGCAGTACAAAAAAGGCTTTCAAGATTTTGATCCGGTAACGCATTATAGGCTGGCCGAGGGGGGCTCTGTCTCTCCTGACAGAATTTTGCCCCACCCGCTGAAAAACTTCAACCTTGCTTGTCAATCATCGAAAAACCCTTGTATGGCCCGCCTGAAAAATGTTTAGCCCTCTCTAGCAAGGTATGTTATCTAGCAAGGTGTGCTAGCTACAGTCCTGGAATATAAGCGAGAAAATATTCAACTTGTTTATTCTGAAGAAAAGCTGAAACGCGTTAGATATGTAAATTTCGAATTTGAAACCGTTCCGGAATTGGCTTTGTATGTGCTTTGTGCTTTGATAACACACTAGCTAAGTTGCAAACAAGTAAAAACTTTTTATAAAATGTATACATTTGGTACAAAAACTGGTCATTGTATAAAACTCATTTACCGTCAGCACAGAAGTTGCTCCGACATGTTTGCGCACATCCGTCTAGATACTAAAGCTTATATTAGGCCCGAAAATCACAGGGTCAATCCAACAAAACTGTTTCAAATGGTTTACGTTTGTTTGTTGAACAATAACATTTGCGGCACAAACATAACTTTATTTGCTTTTCCAAACTGTATATATATGAAGCATGCTCATTAATTGGCCATAATAACACAATATAAAGTGTATATGCAAACAAGAAATTGCTAACAACCAGCTAAACACGACCGACATGAACAGAAATTAAACAAATTGAGGCAAAATATCTATGGGAAATATATTTAGTATCCGTTACAGATGTTATAACTAAGAGTTAAGGTGCAAAACATACGCTGTTAATGAAGCTTGTCTCAGTGCAAGTTAAAAAGCAAAAGTTCTGTGCTTTACCTAGTCGGGTTTGAAATTTTGTTGTTTCTAGTAAGCTTTCATGTATAAAATTTATTCGGAGTTGTATTGCCAAACTTCATTAAAGAGCAAGTCACTCCAGGCGCGGGGTCGGGTAAAAAATGTTTACCCACATCTTACTCTGACTCCAACTGTGTTGGCCAGTTATGGATTTTCCTTTAGGTATTTTGGAGGTATATTTTTAGGGTTTGGAGACTACGTTCCCGGTTCTGGATCACAACAATCTCTTATAGTGTCTTCTGTATATTTGCTTGTTGGAATGGCATTAATGGGTAACATACATATTAGAAACACTAAGTTTAACCGATGTAAAGATCAATGGTGGAACGTTATTCTGCGGACTGCTATAGCGTAAGCTTAAGCTTCAAACTAATTTTTTTGCTTAGGGTTACGCTTAGGTAAAAGCCCATTCTTTCGCTTAGGCTTAGGCTAAACAAAATGCTTATGCCACTGTTAAGAGCCTGTTCTATACATTGGTCCTAAGTTTTTATTAAGAATTGTTTACGAAATGTTTTGCCATATAGTTTATTTTTATGCTTCTTAGTTGCAAATCCACAATAAACTACGTTGGAACGCAATAAAAAATTACATTAATTTTTGGAAACATTTTGTTTTTAACACCCTCGGAGGAATATGCTTATACTACTGTTACGGTCCTGTTCTATACGTTTACACTAAGTCTTTAAGAATAATTGTTTACGAAATGTTTTGCTATACATTTGATTTTTATGCTGATTAATTGCATGTGCACAATAAATTCTGATGAAATGCAATTGGAAAAAATGAAAAGATTTGTTTTTGATAAAATTTATCTTTTCAACACCTGTTTATTAGTCTTACCTGGATCCACTTGTTTTGTTAGTTTTTTTAACCAGTGATTATTTTTAGCAATGTGTTTCAAGTTGATGCAAGACGATGTTGTAGCGAAAACTCGGTGGATTGGCGAAAAAATAGGACTGCTTGTCGAAGAACGTCGAATTGCTGAATGTTACTATGACGACGACGCATGCAATAGTGGCAGTGGATCGGATACGGAAAGGCCCCAACAACTATATCGCTTAGGAAGGTCGCATACTGCCGATAATGATCTCGTAATGTCTAATTATCAAGTGGAAACCCCGGTTCAAAAATGTGACACTGTTGGCGAAGCTGGAATGCGACAAAGTGCAGAAACATTGTGACGAATTGTGATGAAATGTGACTTTATCGCGACTTCGCATTACGACATCGCCTGAGCGAATTCGTGTTTAGATGGTTGTTCGTCAATTTTTTAATTTGAATACGCACTTGACGTGTGCACGAAATGAACGTATAGATGTAGGCTTAGCCTGATTTGGTTGCACATGGCTTTTGCAGCAATAATAAATTGTTGCCTGGCAGTATGATTATTGGTATGTGGGATTACTTGCGCTTCGGTATTGAATCGCAATTTTTAATTTAGTTTATTTAATTGTTTACATATAGTTTTGATATTTCTCCGGTGAGGGAGATAATTTTTTGTTGTTTTTTTGGCGGATTGTTTGTTGTGGTAGGCTATGCCCGCCGTTTCCGGGGTTGTACTCGTTATACATTGCATAATATATAGGGTAAGACATTGCTCTCATAAACATTACGGCCCATATCTTGATTAGCTGGGTTTTTATTTTGATATATTCTTCAAATTTTGTTAGTACTACTTTTTGTATCAACGTGTGCGCCTACAGAAATGAGCAAAAAAGTAACTTTAAAGGTGACACAAAGGTCAAGAGACCGCAAGAACACCAAAAACGTAGATTTTTATTTTGTTCAATGGTATGTTTCAACCGGTGCACCAAGACTGCATGGCGTGCCACAACAAACAATCCGCCAAAAAAACAACAAAAAATTATCTCCCTCACCGGAGAAATATCAAAACTATATGTAAACAATTAAATAAACTAAATTGTAAAAATTGCGATTCAATACCGAAGCGCAAGTAATCCCACATACCAATAATCATACTGCCAGGCAACAATTTATTATTGCTGCAAAAGCCATGTGCAACCAAATCAGGCTAAGCCTACATCTATACGTTCATTTCGTGCACACGTCAAGTGCGCATCCCAAATTAAAAAATTGACGAACAACCATCTAAACACGAATTCGCTCAGGCGATGTCGACACGCGCAGTCGCGATAAAGTCACATTTCATCACAATTCGCTCACAATGTTTCTGCACTTTGTCGCATTCCAGCTTCGCCAACAGTGTCACATTTTTGAACCGGGGTTTCCACTTGATATTATTAGACATTACTAGATCATTATCTGCAGTATGCGACACCTTTCTAAGCGATATAGTTGTTGGGGCCTTTCCGTATCCGATCCATCTGCCACTATTGCATGCGTCGTCGTCATAGTAACATTCAAAGGCAAATTCGACGTTCTTCTACAAGCAGTCTCTATTTTTTCGCCAATCCACCGAGTTTTCGCTACAACATCGTCTTGCATCAACTTGAAACACATTGCTAAAAATAATCACTGGTTAAAAAAACTAACAAAACAAGTGGATCCAGGTAAGACTAATAAACAGGTGTTGAAAAGATAAATTTTATCAAAAACAAATCTTTTCATTTTTTCCAATTGCATTTCATCAGAATTTATTGTGCACATGCAATTAATCAGCATAAAAATCAAATGTATAGCAAAACATTTCGTAAACAATTATTCTTAAAGACTTAGTGTAAACGTATAGAACAGGACCGTAACAGTAGTATAAGCATATTCCTCCGAGGGTGTTAAAAACAAAATGTTTCCAAAAATTAATGTAATTTTTTATTGCGTTCCAACGTAGTTTATTGTGGATTTGCAACTAAGAAGCATAAAAATAAACTATATGGCAAAACATTTCGTAAACAATTCTTAATAAAAACTTAGGACCAATGTATAGAACAGGCTCTTAACAGTGGCATAAGCATTTTGTTTAGCCTAAGCCTAAGCGAAAGAATGGGCTTTTACCTAAGCGTAACCCTAAGCAAAAAAATTAGTTTGAAGCTTAAGCTTACGCTATAGCAGTCCGCAGAATAACGTTCCACCATTGATCTTTACATCGGTTAAACTTAGTGTTTCTAATATGTATGTTACCCATTAATGCCATTCCAACAAGCAAATATACAGAAGACACTATAAGAGATTGTTGTGATCCAGAACCGGGAACGTAGTCTCCAAACCCTAAAAATATACCTCCAAAATACCTAAAGGAAAATCCATAACTGGCCAACACAGTTGGAGTCAGAGTAAGATGTGGGTAAACATTTTTTACCCGACCCGCGCCTGGAGTGACTTGCTCTTTAATGAAGTTTGGCAATACAACTCCGAATAAATTTTATACATGAAAGCTTACTAGAAACAACAAAATTTCAAACCCGACTAGGTAAAGCACAGAACTTTTGCTTTTTAACTTGCACTGAGACAAGCTTCATTAACAGCGTATGTTTTGCACCTTAACTCTTAGTTATAACATCTGTAACGGATACTAAATATATTTCCCATAGATATTTTGCCTCAATTTGTTTAATTTCTGTTCATGTCGGTCGTGTTTAGCTGGTTGTTAGCAATTTCTTGTTTGCATATACACTTTATATTGTGTTATTATGGCCAATTAATGAGCATGCTTCATATATATACAGTTTGGAAAAGCAAATAAAGTTATGTTTGTGCCGCAAATGTTATTGTTCAACAAACAAACGTAAACCATTTGAAACAGTTTTGTTGGATTGACCCTGTGATTTTCGGGCCTAATATAAGCTTTAGTATCTAGACGGATGTGCGCAAACATGTCGGAGCAACTTCTGTGCTGACGGTAAATGAGTTTTATACAATGACCAGTTTTTGTACCAAATGTATACATTTTATAAAAAGTTTTTACTTGTTTGCAACTTAGCTAGTGTGTTATCAAAGCACAAAGCACATACAAAGCCAATTCCTGGAACGGTTTCAAATTCGAAATTTACATATCTAACGCGTTTCAGCTTTTCTTCAGAATAAACAAGTTGAATATTTTCTCGCTTATATTCCAGGACTGTAGCTAGCACACCTTGCTAGATAACATACCTTGCTAGAGAGGGCTAAACATTTTTCAGGCGGGCCATACAAGGGTTTTTCGATGATTGACAAGCAAGGTTGAAGTTTTTCAGCGGGTGGGGCAAAATTCTGTCAGGAGAGACAGAGCCCCCCTCGGCCAGCCTATAATGCGTTACCGGATCAAAATCTTGAAAGCCTTTTTTGTACTGCACTATTTAAGAAAAATATAACGATTCTATTTTAGGCTTAAGATTACTCATAGGATTATGCTTAGATTGGCCCATGTATAGAATAGGGCCGGATCGTTTTCCTGAGAGGCTATAATAGAGTCAGTTTAAACTTTAGACTAATTTTTTGATTAGGTGTAAGGCTTAGGCTTAGGCTTAGGAATAGGCTCATCCATACGCTTAGGCTTAGCCTTAGGCTTAGGCTTAAGAATATGCTTATACTACTGTTTCGGCCCTGTCCTATACATGGGCTCTTAGATTTATTAATAGGCTTTAGGAAGTTATTGAGCGACGAAAATGTGGTAGATTGATATTATTCTCCAATCATTTATTACTTCATTATGGTCAGTAAAAAGCGGACACGGAACTAACCAATAGTTGTCATGGTAACAAAACAAAAATACGCTCCGTCAAACATATTCCATCGCTCAAATATTGCGAACAGCACCGATCCGCCGGCCATGAATCCGACAACCATCAGAATTCCAATTGAAACTGGCATTTTTTCAGTTTCTCTGTAAGTTTTGTAAACAAAGATTCAATGAAATACTCAAATCAAATAAAGCAATGCCACAGTTTTTTTGTAACCGGGGTGTAATTATTAATTGCCGCAGTCAACAAACGGTTGTTTTCCACACTCACCTGAACCGGATGTGAAAATACTACACACGACATAAGAGGTTTCAACGAAATAAAAATTTACGACAGTACCACACTGGGACGTAGTCAGGAATGCGGAAACCGGGGGTTAACGTCCTTGCGAAGGGTTGTTTGCCGGAAAAAATACCGTGTCTAAAAACCCAAAGAAAAAATCTCAAGCGAGGTAGTAAAGTGTATTCCTTCAAGTACAGAGAAATTGTTTGATCTTGAGGATCCAAATGCTTTATTCCAAAGTCCATTCAAAGTGCTTTTTTTCTTGTCTTTACAAAAATTTTGGAAACTAGTATATCCCATCTACCTATTCCCTTATATACGTCTGCTGAACCAACTCCCTTACCCGAGTCCAGCTACCGAAGCAACGTGGCGATGATACGAACGTATGCTGATTTCACCAGGAGTTTCTAACTCTTCCGAAAAAATGTGTTGGCCAAATATGTCTTTAGCGTCGTCGTACGTTGTTGTCAGTTCGGCAAAGCCTCCTCCAGTTTGAGAGAAATACAACGCCGGTCCACCAGCGGCAGACGACGGAGGACTGAGTGTTTTTGTCGTTGAAACGTCTTGTGTTAGCGTCGCTATGGCGTGATGCGAAGTTGACGGAGTTGAAGGTATCAGTATTTTTGGTGGTGGTAAGTGTCTATAAAAGAACGGGCCCATGTATAGAACAGGGTCGGATCGTTTTCCAGAGGAGCTATAATAGAGTCAGTTTAAACTTGACAGTAATTTTTTTGCGTAGGCTTAGGCTTAGGCTTAGAAATAGGCTCATCAATACGCTTAGGTTTAGGCTTAGGCTTAGGCCTAGGAATATGCTTATACTACTGTTACGGCCCTGTTCTACCCATGGGCCAAAGAACGTATCAGGAGGTGCCAAGGTTACGGTTAAAAAAGTTAAAATTTAAATGATGTGGTGCAAAATATTTCGTCTATAGCGTTGAAAATATGAGCCAATGTAAAGAACAAGGGCGGAACAGTATTATAAGCATATTCCTAATCCTAAGCCTAAGCCTAAGCCACGCAAAAAATTAGTCTAAATCTTAAGCTTTCTCTTTTCTAGTCCCACAGAATAACGTTCTGCCCCTGATCTTTACATGGGCCAAAATATGGGAAGTCTAAAAACTGCAACTCTCACTGTCGTCTTTTATCATTTGGTTTAATAATTACTTAGGTTAAGTAGGATCTGTAAAGCGGGCGCTACTGAAATTGTTTTAAGACGAGCAAATTACACATGAAATAATCACATTTAATGTTGGCAAATTCATGGAGATGGATATATCAATATTTCAAAAACAACGGTAAAGACCCAAAAGTCTTCTCTCGGCCTCGATTTGCTTCTGCGATCTTGGCTCATATGCTCAAATGCGTATCGCATCTATTACCAGTTGTGATATGTTTTAAAATTGACCAACTTTTGCAGTCGTGGATCTCAAACTTGGTACAGAAGTATGGCAAATACAGCAGCTGCAAATATGCACTGAATCTCGAAATTAGCCATTCACTGATTCCAAAGTTACATGACTTATTACCAACTACTGGAGATGGTGCTACACACATTTGAGAATACTGTGCTTTAGCCATAGAACAATACTCAAGCGCTAACCCGAAATCGTTCCTGCTCTCGCATTCCCATCTCGACGACGTGTCCAGCTGTGAGCTATCAGAAAACGTCTGCTGTTCAGCATGCACCCTGTTCCACCGATGTGATAGTTGTACGCTCCTGTTATCTCCGACAGTAACATCGACATCAATCTCTGGCATTTCCAATGAGCACTCATCGAGTTGACTCGGGGTCTCGGGTGATTCTTCAACTGAAGCTGTGATAACGATGCTTGTACTTGGTTGAGATTCGTCCATGACTATTTTAGACGAGGTGCCAACCTTGTTACACGATAGCTTGGATGTTGGTTTGTGACTTGTCGTCTGAAATTGGGTGATGGGTATTAATTAAAGTGGCTTGTGGGACAGGTAGAGGTTGAAAATTATTTCAACTCGACGTTTGAAGACAAATGAAACAGGGTGAGACCGGATGTCCGACTCCGGCTCCGGCTCGGGTAAAAAATCGATATCTGGCTTCGGCTTCGGCTCTAGTATTTTAACTTGCCGAATATTTTTTATGAATTTGAAAAAAATTGAAACCATCCCTTGTATTTTTATGCCAACTACCTTGGATCTGATTGACTTACTGTTACATACTTTTTCTGTCGTACAGGTAATGTAAATGTTTACATGCGTCCATGTTCGATCACAATTTGATTGGGTTACAGTAACGATGAAAATTCTGATAGATGACCAGTGATATTTTGAGAGCGCAACGCTATTTCAGCGGATTTACAATTCGTAACCCAAAGGTTAAACTTCAGCGTAAAAATAAGTCTAACACTAGGCCCAAGCCTAAGCGAAAGTAATAGCCTTGATCTTAAGCAGGAATAGGCGGTCTACATAAAAACCGACACCCGAGGCCGAGACCTGACTACCCAGACCGGCCATGAAAATCCAAGGTCTCGGTTAATTTTTCTCATGACCGAAAAAATAAAATTTTCAAAAAATACTTTCTAATGCTTTTTTTATAGTTTTTTGTGTTTTTGTGAATATCTGCTCATAATTATTGCGTGATTATGAAAATTCGTAGATTCGCAGCGAAATGTTATTTATCTATCAGGCATCACTTGTATGCTTCAACAATACAGCTGTTTATTTGTGGAATTCTCGACATCTGGTCTCGATTACAAGCCACCGACACGCAAGAAACCGAGACCAAGACCTGCCAAATATCGAGACTTGCCGCGACCAAAACTCCCTTCCCTGATCCTAAGCCACTTCTATTTGATACACCTAGGAAAAACTGGATACGCTTAAAAGCAACTTAGTACAAACAAATATTACACCTGGCCGCAACACTACAAAACATAGAATAGTGGAACAGAGTCTGTTAGCCTTTGGATACCTTACGCCACGGTTGTAAGAATTGTTAGCTCCATTTTTGGTGTTAATCTGGCTCATGTTTATCGATTATGTTACATCAACATTTTTTCAAGTCTTTCTTCTAGTGTAGTAGAACTGAAATTCTTCGGCGATGTGAAAAATCAATAGTAAGCAATATAAATTTTGCCGAAATTTCAGCCGTAATCCGTAATTCCATTAGAACTCTGCTAATTTTATTGCAAAGTTGAAACGTTGAATTTGTAAGCATCCCTAAATTCACTTTATTTTACCTGTTTTTAAACCTTCATAGACTTGTTGCTACATTAATCACAATTTATTGGGCCGTAAACTAACCGCGGTTAAAGAGTGCCAGTTTATACCAATGCATAGGGTCACTATCAGGCGCTAGGTACGGCATGACCCACAATGGTACAAAAATACTTCCGGTTTTCTACTGCTATAAACTCAGTTGGCTGTAAAAAGATTGTGATAGACGAAACCGAGGCATGGGCAGTTTAAACGGTCATGTTTGTTGTTTAAGTGCTTTTTTGTACCAGTACACCTTGGTACACCATGATTTTGTTGCGGCAAATATGAAATATTAAATTTGACGACATGTATTCGAAGCAGATTTGTAGTATTAGAGCAGATTTTGCTGTTTTCACGGCTAAAATCGTGTAATAGATGTTGAGCAAGGTTGAAATTTAAATTAACTCATCTAGGAATTGGCTTGTGCAGTTATATATTAAACCGAATTAATAAAATTAATAAAACTTTAAGTATTGTTCAATGTTTGCCGCTTAGCAATTAATACTTATATTTATGTTGTTAAGTTTACAAATTGACCTTAACGATTAAGTAAAGTTTGGATCGTGAATTAGCATTATCAAATTGGCCCATATTCTCAAATGCATATAGCACCTATCGCCAGTGAGTAATAGGTTTTGAAACTAACAAACGGCTGCAATTGCAGACAACAAACTTTGTACAGAAGCAGAGTAAATCGAAAGCAATAAATGTGCTGAATTCCAAAGCTCACCATTCCCTGGTTCAAAAGTTACAAGACCTATCACCAACTGGTGACCGGTGATACACACATTTGAGAATACTGGCTCTAATTATATAGAAGTACGGGTGTTTTTTCTAAAAATAACTTTCGACGACGCGTCATGAGTGTAACTATTAATCTGAAGACTTTCGATGACACAATAGTGGCCGTGCATCGACGTACGACGCCGCAAATTAAACAATTTTTGCTTACAATTTGTTATGCGGTTCAATTCGACAATCTAACTGCGTCGCCGTACGACGCTTGAATACAGCGGACGGCATTAAAATACTATAACAGTATAGCGCTAACCTTGGTCACTGCAAGTTGAAACTGAACTCAAGTGTAACTTTGTGATATTGAATACTCGGTAATAACGGCCCATGTGAAGATCTGGGCGGAAAGTTTTTCTGTGGGGACTGCAACGGAATCGGCTTAAGCGTTGGACTAGTTTTTACCTCGGCTTTAGGCTTAGGTATAAGCTCATTCTTACGGTTAGACTTAGGCGTTGGTTTAGGAATATGCATATACTACTGTTAATGCCGTGTTCTATACGTTTTCAAAAATTACTTTTTAAAAGTCCTTTAAAGGTTTGAATATTTAGGCTCACAGTTTTTGAACTGTAATGAAACGCTTACGTTATAATTGAATTTTCTGTTACTATATATAAAATGTACCGATTATGGAGTATCTCAAATATGTGTAATACCCCTGTGACACGCGTTATTCCACCGTCACAATCGAATACACGTGAAACAACGGCAAATTCATCATCGACAACTTCTACAATTGAAAAAGCACTTCAATCTGACTGTTGGAGTATTAATACCGACTCAACTGTAGGCACCGTGGATCGTAGTTTAAATTCAACCCCCGATTTAGAACCAACCAGTTCAGTAACTCCATACCTGAGTCAAAATCACTCCCAAGATTCATTGCAAAATCCAACTCAAGTTGAACTGAATGCCGCCCGCATCCGAAATAAACAGCGATCTCAGCACGTCATTGCATCGATTATTATTGACGAATATTTTGACTAATTTTAAATCTTTGTAGCTAAAATTCAAGTGTAATTTTCAGCGTCTCAATGCTGACTATAGTGTACGCAAGTTATTGTGGACGATGCATTAATTCTTGTGATACATAAAACATTTTCTAAAACTGCTAATATTATGCATTGTGGTGCTATTTTTCCGTCTAGCGCTGCGGTACGCCGTTTTGAGTTTGCTAAACGTTTCTTGCAATTTACCTATTAACATTTCACCAATCGCAGTCACTTTTATTACTGGGTTGTGGAAAACTTTACGTCTAAATATCCCTGTTTCCAATTTTTCAAAATCGTTTTATTTCTGCACGTATTGCTCTCTATAATACTATTACCGTTTTCAAACTACAGCCTACTTGGCAATAGCGACACCTAATCTTTCTACAACACATTTATTTATAACTCCGGTACCTGTTAGCCTAACCTTCCGTTCCTATATATTACTCTATGAAGTCATATTATCGGCTTGAACCAACGCGTAATTTGGTAATACGAATAATCAATTCTTCGTAATATAATTCTTGCTTCTTAATACCAAGATTCCACAAATTCACCTTTCGCAGTTATTTATTGATTGCTAAATTATTATTACTGGTCATAATTACACTGCAACACATTAATTTCCAATACTAGAAATATTTGACCTAAACTTCGTGACTAGTATTTGCTCACACCCTATACCAAGACCCCTTAACCTAAGATACCTCGTTTATTTATCTTTCTCGTACATTCCGTTACTGTTTCCAAAATACGCCATCCTTGGCGAAGCAACCTTCTCAACCTCTTATAATTTGGTACCTAACACCAGCGCCCTTTCGCACAAATTTCCCGACTGCGCTTAGCAATGTCCGATCGTCACTCATCCCAGCAAGACTTGGACGAAGTGGATGCTGATCCCGAGGCTCCCGATAAACCGACTAAATCGTGCCCGTTTTGCAACTGTTCTGTAACACTGGTCATTTTGTCTATTTTGCTAATAATTGCAATTGCAATCAACGCGTGTTCATGGTTTGCGCCGTGGTTAGAGTTTGACGCAGTTGGCGACAATAATGACACCGTGCATCGGAGTTTGTTTTCGCAATGGTCACGTGCGCAGTATTTTACCGGCAGCTTGCATCGGGTAAGGGCGAAATTATACGTCGGTTACTTTGGCCCATGTAAAGATCAGGGGCGGAACGTTTTTTCTGTGGGACTGCAATAGAGTAAGCTTAAGCTTTAGACTATTTTTTGCTTGACTTAGGCTTAGGCTTAGGCTTAGGAGTATGCTTATTCTTGCGCTTAAGCTTAGGCTTAGGCTTAGGAATATGCTTATAATACTGTTCTGCCCCTGTTCTTCACATTGGCCGTTACTTTCGATATAAAAATTTGTAAATTACACCAATGTCAACTTTTTTGGTAGGATCCGTAGCCAAAAGGTGAGAAGACAGCCAGCACACATGAGAAAAATTTTGCCACTCCACCACCAGAAATAATATAACAACTGTTGTATAAATTCATTTAAAATCTTGACATGTCCATTTGACATTTTTTACGGATAGCGTGTTAACTTACCTACCGGTTTATTTTTGATGAACACTTAGCTAAAAACTTAACAACGGTACTTTGAACATTGTGGTTTGAAAAAACACTGACGGAAAGTTGTCGTAAAAGTAGTACCGGCGTTGGGATAGTCAAATCTCACCCAAACAGGTCCGAAGGAATCCCAATAAATTGTTTCATAGCCTTGTAACTTGGCGATCCGCGACAAAAAAATTAGTTCGCCAAGATGGGATCCACAACTTCGCCCCGCCCGAATTGGCGGTTTGGGAAGTGTACCTAATTCGTCGGTTTTTAGAAGTATGAACAGGTTAAAAAACTAAGATTCGGAACGTTGTATATGTTTAAAGTTACGTTTCTAAAGTTGAACTTTAGCGGTACTAAACAGACAGGAAATGTAAGGTACAGGAAATGTAAGGCTTATAAGTAGGATTACAACGTCTATTACCCTAAACCTAACTTTAGTTATAGCATTTATGTAAAGATTTGGTAACTTTTACTTCGTATTGGGTCCATGTCAATGATTAGGGGCGAAACGTTTTTTGTGGGACTAGAAAAGAGTAAGCTTAAGCTTTAGATTATTTTTTGCTTGGCTTAGGCTTAGGTTTAGGCTTACGTTTAGGCTTAGGCTTAGGCTTAGGAATATGCTTATAATACAGTTCCGCCCAGGGGGGGGGTTTAAGCAAGAGATTAACAATAAAGTATGCTTCAGTACACCTACCCCCCTCATTTAAGGGGGTCAACTATGTTGTTTAATCACATTAACAATGGTAACGGTTTATAAAGCTATTGTTTTAATACATCTACCAACCCCCCTTATACAAAGGGGGGTTACAATTTGCTAGTAGCATCCAGGTTCGCTGCGTGTATGACTATATTAACAATAATTTTACTACGATATAAAACCCTAAACAAGGGGTGGGGTAGGCCTAAAACGCAACGCGTGCCGGGTACATTGTTTAATACACAGAATGTACCCAGCTGCACACTCTTGTTATAAAGAGTGATCATCCACTCTTGATACAATTGATTAAGATGAAGACTAATTTTAGCAGTTGTTTAAGTTTAAACTAACTTTTGCTTTTAAATACGTATTTTAAAGTTTAGACCTCATCAAAAATCAAAAAGTTTTTTTGAGGCTGCATATAGGCAATTAAGTGGATCAAACGAAGTATCGCTTTGGTCTCTTTATCGCTACCTTTGATCCCACATTAATTTTTATGGGTTCCCTCCTGATCTATGTATAAATGTTAACGCAGAGTTGTACAAAACAATGTATGCTAGAATGTTGCGCAAAATACGTATGTTAGGCGCTCCAGCTTTATTAATATAAATATTATTTGAATTCTAGAATGATGTTGCAACCACATACGAGAAAGTCACTCTTGCGCTCTTGTGTTTCGCCGAAGTTCTTCTGGTTGCGGCCCTTCTTTGCAGTTGTGTAATCTGGTACAACTGTTTGCCCATTTGCTCGCCTGCTTCTGCCATCCTGCTCCTATTTTTACTCGCAGCCAGTTGCACCCTCTCAGCGGTGCTTCTATATTCGTGTTCCGTCGAAGCGCCTGAATGGAAACTTGACACCCCACCGGTATTTCCGCTTACCCGCAAACCAAAGTTGAGGGTCGGATTTGTACTATCACTCGTCGCATGCGCTCTGATGATTCTAGGGGTTACGGTTGGATTTGTTAAATTGTGCAAAGACGGTGATTTTACTAGTGTTGAGTTAGATGGGCAAGAAAAGTTGGAAACTGAACCAGATAAAGGAAACCGGTATGCAGGTATGCTACTTCGAAGTATTAGCCGAATTGGTTGGCGGTGGGGTGTGCCTGGGTCAGCGAGCGAAGCCAGAACAAAAGACGGGGTTGACAACGAGGTATATGAAAACGAAATGCATACTGTTCAAATTGTATAAGGGTCGCTATAATTTTGCAAGTATTACTTTGACTGATACCATCAAAATTGTGATAAATCTCGCAAAGAAAAATATTCAGCTTTAAAACTGTTCCATTTTGTCATTTTCGCTTTTTTAATGTTTTGTAACTTCCTACCTGTTTATGATACAAAATGATGTTGAGTTGAATTTACGACAGTGGTAGTTTAGTGGATATTGCGGAGTTGAGATCCGAGATTGGCGAACCGCTCTTGCAAGAACATTCCACTAGAAACTTTGGCCCATGTAAAGATCAGCGGCGGAATGTTTTCTGTGTCACTGCAATTGTGTAAAGCTTAAGTTTAGGACTAAATGTTTTCTTTAGGCTTAGTATTAGACATATTATTGTTACGCTCAAGTACAAGCTCATTCTTACGCTTAGGCTTAGGCTTACGCTTAGGCTTAAGAATATGCTTAAACTAACTGTTGCGGCCTTGTTCTATACATTGGCCAAATTGACGGCAGCATTAGCAAGTGCTGCACTGAAGGGGTAAACCCGGCTGTACAAGTTACCTAAAGGGTTGCGCTATGCTAGCCGGCGCGCGGCGCTGTGAAACGTTTTATTAAAAATTACCGCACCCCGCCGTACGCCGGCGCGCGGCGGCGAACGGCGCCGGCTCAGTAAAGAATAGCACAACCCTATTAATTCTCAAGCGAAGTGTGAGAAATTTGTTGGCATATGATCGTAAGGAAAAACTTTCGCGGACAAGCGTATCAAGCCACAAAATACATCCTAAACCTCTATGGACATCTGCCTTTTAAGTACGGGAATAGGTAAAAAATTTGGTTTTGCAACCACAAATCGAACACAAACATAATAAGTGAAGAAATGCTGAAAAGCAAAACGAGCGATAAGCCCGACGCAATTTTAGCATTTAATAAAACTCCAGGTCCATAATTTTTACTTTTCGAAGCTGGTGTGGGCGGATTCGAACCTTTAAAATGTCTCTGAGATAGATTAGCACTTGATTGCTGAACTTTTATTTTTTTCCAAATAACCATTTTTCAACTTTTTTCTTCAAACATTTACAAGGCAAAAAATGATGAGTCAAATTGACTCTCTCTGAAATAGACTTTTCATGGCTGCACAAAGTGAGTCAAAATTCAACTACGCCAGATTCAAATTCGACTCAATTTGACTCAGGCGGAGTCGAATTTTGGCTCACTTTGTGTAGCCAGGAAAAGCCTATTTCGGCGAGAGTCAATTTGACTCACCATTTTTTGCAGTGTAGGTATTTACTGGTTTTGCATATTTACTATTTAGCAGCGTCATTGCCGTCTCAATATTTCTGTTTTGTGTTCTAATAATATCTGGCAAACTAATCAACTGGCTAAAGTTGATGGTAGCTTAACAGCTGCTAAGACGACTGCAGACAACAAAAATTTCGCACTCGCTCTGACAATATATGATTTCGCTTTTCTTTGTAAGTGATCTGAAATCCTTGCATGTTCCTCCAGATCATTAATTTAATTCCCACCTTGTTCAGCTTGCTCCAGGCGATGCCGAACTATGATTAGGTTCTTAGCCTAAGTTAGCAATCACTTTGTAAAATAAAAACAGAGTAAGGCAGTGTGTGTTGTATGGGGCAAATATACATTAACAAATGTCTAGTAATAGTTGTAGCATACAGTTGCATTCTTCCGAGGTATGAACGTATCATGAGTTGTGATTGGCCAAGTGTGCACAACTAGTCGAATGGAGGGCGACACAAGGTCAGTGTACGAGGATATCGCTACCGGCCTGTTTCAAAGAGCAGAGATCCGAGTTAATGAATTCGAATGTAACACGGGTGCGAGCTCGAGTTTAGAACCAGTACGAAACACGAGTTCTGCAGGAACGTGACCGCAGACGTCGAACGAGAAGTCTGAGCGGGTGCGACTCGCCCACGTAATCGGTTCATTTCTCACGGCACAATCCACACTTGACGCATTGCAGAAGCGTGAGTTCATATCTCGGAAGAGCGCAACACCGTGTTACAACTATCACAAGTAACAGCACGAACCCCAATTTAAGCCGCAAAAGACCGAATACCTCAGATCCAACATTCACAGACCGAAGCATATCCGCCGGTACTGAATGTCGATGAGTACTGCATGTCGATGTGCAACCACAACATTTAGCGGTATTTCTTTCTGGCCCGATTCTCGAGCGAGCTATATGCAAACCCGAAATCTGGCTTATATCTTCGCTAATCATAGGCTCTTCGCCAGGAGCAACTCTGGCATCGCTGATTGATAACGTTGACAGTTGCTGTAAAATCGCAATCAAATTAATTATGCTTAGATTTAGGCACAAGTTTAACTATAAAGTTTGACAGTTGCTTAAACAACAATCAGGCTTAGGCAAAAGGTACACGTTTAGGTTTAAAGCTTGGGATACTACACGTGCATGATGAGGTGCGACGGCCTGTACTGAGACGAATATGTTAGGAAGGGGGCAGTGACAAGGGAATTATGCTTAACTTGACGATGATTTGATTATTCCAAGCCAACTATTTCTCAGATTAAACCTAGCAGTTTCACGTTGGGAAGTTGAAATTATATCTCAGTTCTTCAAAATTGCTTTGCAACGGTTCAGTGCTTTGGGAGAAAAAACGTACCTGACTTTTGGTGCCCCAGAACCTTTTCGATGTTGGCAGTTTATTTTTCCAGTCGCTTTGCCCAATATTCTGCTGTTTGATTGTTGCTTGCCGTTTGCAATTTCTGTCCAGACCCTCATTCGGACTCAGTTTTACTGAATCACAATGCTCGTAGAAGCTAATATTAGCGAAACTTTTCGGGCTACAAGGGCTAAGTAGTTGGTTGTAAAGCTTGTTATGATTCGCTTGATCTGTGTACACAATAACGTCACCATCGCAAGAACTTGATGGTTTTAATAGGTCACGTGATGCTGATTTCATTCTGCAACAAAAAAATTTTTAAAATTTAAATCGGCTTTTTTTTTAAAATTCACCGATGAACAACTTCAACACATTTTGATCGTTATATATAATATATGCAAGCGGATAGAGTCCCAAACCCTAATTAGAGTCTATAAATGTCAATTATCCCAAATTGCAGCTCATATATGACTCCAGGACCAAAGCGTACTTAAGTTTTGAAAGTAAATGCCTAAGTATAACCTTGCATTATCGATCAAGCTATTGACACAAGACAAATAAACGTGGTTTATTCAACGGATAGTTGCAATACCAGATATATGTATAAAAGTAACGAAGGGTGGCGGAGGGCGGGTTGACAATAAATAACAGTCCGTAACCGAATAACGTGGGGTGTGCACGCTCTGGAGAGGCTAAATAAATATCAGTCCCTCCATTTTTTGGGTAACTACAGTACCTTTTGAAGCCAGAAAACGGATTTCGACTGCCGTATAATTTCGTGCTGTGTTGTTGTAAGCTGCGAATTTGTTCTAAGCTTCGAACAACGCTGTCGTGATAGGCTCGGACGTATCGTGGATTGTAACCTGAAAACAAAATAGACATTATACACCAAGTTTCATCATAATTCCGCAACCTCGAAGTGTTGTTCGATGGGGCAAAAGCATTTTGAAGGAAACAAGTAAATTATTTTTAACGCAGATTTTTAATGCTGCTAAGCAACAATTTGGCCATGGACAACGAAGATATTCTACGAGGATCGCTTCTCAAATCCGCTATGTGCGGAGCGACAAAATGTATCATAAAATGGCCTCCAAGCCGTAGATAATTTAGATCACCTTTGAGAATTTAGCTGACAAGTTTGTCATGTACAGATGAAATAGAATGATCAGGAAACACGATTAATTCCTCCACGACAGGGATGCGTAAAATTATGACATGCTTTATGCAAATTATTCAGGCCGAACCATTTTTCAGAAGGGGTGTACAAGGGTTTTTGATGACTTTACAAGCAAGAATGAAACTTTCCTATACGGGGCCGAAACTCAGCCAGAGGGTACTGAGTTTCCCTCGGCGTCCCTCTGGCTACGGTCGTCAAATTATTGGGTAAAATGCATAATAAAACTAAGAGTATCGATAGTTTTAGGGTACAAATTTTGGCGGACGGTACTTTTTACCAATGGCAATTTTACCCATTTAACTCACCTCGGACATAACCTAAATGTGTTCTACCGAAAACAATCGGAGATGCTGGTTTAGGTTTGTTTCGTATCAGTCGATCGTGCCAACGACACACTGCGCAGCATAATTTGAAATACGTCCAGGTAAGCATTTGGGCGAGAGCTTCTGTAAACAAAATCAAATGCTACTTAAAGTTGACGTTGTAAAACTCGAAGTACATTCGTTGATTTGGTAACTAAATCTTTTGAAAACTTTCATTACACACGTAGGTTTTGGCGCCGTATATTCAATCAATGCGTATTGCACCTATTACCATTTGGTATATAATAGATGTTCTTACGTTCAAGCAAGAGAATGAGAACCTCCGGAAAAGTTTATAAGTTTGAAAGCTTCTCACTAACTGGTGGTAGGTGCTACACGCATTTCAGAATGTAGACCTCGATTGTAAATTTGTTGAAGAAAAAATTATGTGCTTCAAAATTTTAACTAGCCATATTCTATAAATTCCAGTACATATACTGAGTTGATTGCTCAAAACGAGAAAAAATGAAAATGTAACATTTGGTTGCATGTTAATAATTTTCTATTATTGATTCATATTCTCAAATGTGTATATAGCAACTATCATCAGTTAGTAATAGGTTTTTAAACTCACTAACTATTGCAGTTGTTGAACTCAAAATTGGTACAGTAGAGCAAATCATATGCGGAAAATGTGCTAAATTTCACGCCTCAGCATGCACTGGTTCGAAAGTGACAAGACCTATCGCCAACTGGTCATATGTGCTACACTCGGTTGATAATACGAGCCCTAGAATTAGCAAAATTTCGTTTTTAAATTAAAAAACTATTTCACTGTGTTACCTGCAATATTCGCCAGGCAGAGTAACATAAGTGGAATACCAATCGTTGCGTACAGTATGGTAACCATGCGGCCTAGTTTGGTTTTCGGTGCGATATTACCGTATCCTACAATACAACTCGTTTTATTTTGAAAGTTTAAGTTGCTTTCTAGATTTTAGCCAAAATCATAAAACCTTAACATTTTGCATGAATTTGTATATGTATCGCTAAAAATTTCTGCAAAATTGACTGATGTATTAACTGTAGCGGCCCATGTAAAGATCAGAGGCGGAACGTTCTACTGTGGGACTAGAATAGAATAAGCTTACGCTCTACACTAATTTTGTTGCTTGGCTTAAGCTTAAGCTTAGGCTTAGGAATAAACCATTATTACGCTTGGGCTTAGGCTTAGGCTTAGCCTTAGGAATAAGCTTAAATACTGTTCCGCCCCTGTTCTTTACTTTGGCCACTGTAGCAATATAAAGTTGCTTAAACTCAGCAAGACTCGCTAAATTTGTTAGTCCAATGTTTGATATGTTCTCCGATTATTTCACAACCATGAACACAAACTCGACTTTCCAAACAGGCATTTTGATTTCAATATAGATTTATGGATGTTATTAATGTGTTGGATATATCCGTATGTTTCTATTTTGTTTCGAATCCTCTACTTTCTAAAAATGGTGTGATCACAAAAGAATGAAATCACTATAAATATTATACAAATAGAGTTTTCACATATAACAAGGACTTACCGATAGTTGTGAACACAGTTATTGAATAAAGTAGCGCACCAGAAAACGTCCACTGTACCCGTACGTTTTCGTCATCGCCATCATATCCTTAAACAAATAGTAAAATATAAAAAGGACAGTCCAAAAAAATAAAAAAAAAATTTGAAAAAATATATTTAAAACGCGAATATTTCAAGGCTAAAACAGGGCGTTTTTACGCCTAAATTATTTCATTAACGTTCTCTGAACAGCCAATACCGGAAGACGAAAGAAGGAATTAACACAATTTCAGATCGGCCGCCTATTCGATTGATGCTGTTGCGCTAAAATACACGTGTAATTAACCGATTTTAAGAAAATTTGAAAACGTTGCCACTCATTGCGTGCAATTACAACACAACTTTCCAAAATTACCTTCTTGCTGAATAGCGAAAACCAGCGTTCGCTCATATTCTTTCAGAATTTGTTTGGTTTTATCTTTAAATTCTCGTTCGTTGAGTATTTTACAGTCTTCGACGTATCGACGCAGTTGTATTGCAATCTGAAAACACTTATGATATATTTGTGATCAACCGGACGCTTTGAAAAGATTTTCGCGGATATAAATGTTAGGAACCATTTTAATATACAGGTTACGCCTAAAATATACGATAGTTACAAGGTAAAACAAATTGCTAAAATTGTGCCCTGATACAAAAAGTTCCGTTTTGCTTCCGCACAGTAACCGTAAGAAGTTTCAAGTATATACAGACCAGCCAGATGCT
Organism: Enoplolaimus lenunculus; assembly: GCA_030248215.1. NCBI lineage: Eukaryota > Metazoa > Nematoda > Enoplea > Enoplida > Thoracostomopsidae > Enoplolaimus > Enoplolaimus lenunculus. The sequence goes on from JASANG010002309.1 coordinate 33,124, forward strand.
ACCTGAGCTGCAACCAGAGGGGTTCCGGGTCGCTTGCCTCTCGAAACAAAAAATTTAAAAAAATATTTAGAAGACCACAAAGGTCCTCCAGCGGGAATTTTGGGGGAGGGGCCACTTTAGTTTGCTCCGGCACCGCCGTTATTAATTACATTTTCCGTATCGTTTTTGATATGTCCATGATTTTGAATTTCTTGCGGGCCTTCGATTGCTTTAAATATCCACGCTCCAAGCAACGCATACACAACGACCAGGAGACAAAGACCGAGATGTGAGAAAATGATTGATAGGAGCTTAAATGCAAAAAACAATTAATGATCTTAATAAATTGGGCCCATGTATAGAATACGGCCGGATCGTTTTCCCGAGGGGCTATAATAGAGTCCGTTTAAGCTTTAGACTAATTTTTTTGCATAGGCTTAGGCTTAGGCTTAGGCTTGGGCTTAGGATTAGGAATAAAAATATTAAAACTACAAATCACTGACCAAACGTTACATTAATATTTGACACAGAATTTACGTATTTCTTGTGATGGCTAAACGCATCTGACATACGACGAAATATGTTCGCTCAGGAATAATTTAGAATGAAAAAAAATGAATTAAATGAACAAAAGTTTAAAAATTGAAAAATTTCAAGTATATGCCGAAAATTACTGCAGCAAAAACTGACAAACCCAAATATTTAACCATTTTCTATGTGAATATCTCCGATTTCAAGCAAACGTTGAACGGATCATAATTTAATTTAGACAAAATTAATACAGATTTTCGGCTTAACATTACAACGAGTGCATGATACAAGAGTGTACAACTATTGGGGTTCCGCATAGTACAAAATGTACAACCGGGCGTTGCGTATTTGGCCGACTCCCACTTATATTAAAAGTTAAGGGGCGTCCAGGTATTTGGTGGGTCTATAAAACAGTAGGTTTAGAATCTAGATTACATTTTTTGCATAGGCTTAGGCTTAGACCTAGAAACACATTTTTGTAGCACTTAGGCTTAGGCTTAGGCTTGGAATACGCTTAATCTACTGTTACGCCCCTTATAGTAACATTGGCCATATTAGCAAACGGCTTTGCAGTAAATTGTGAACTGAAAAATACACAAACAAACCTTTTTCAAGCATTCAGTAGTTTTGTACGCAAATAGCGTACAACAATTCCGAATCAACGTAGGGCGCGGCCCAACGGGCGAAACTAAGTCTAAATCTAAGTCTAACAGGCTCATGTCAAGCGATCAGTTTTATAATATATTGTACTGTTCTAAGAAACAAGTAGCTATTATAAACATTAATATGTAGGCCCATAACAAGCTCATATAGCTACTGTAGTGACCCGAATAAGAGGGGGGAATGATATTTATTTGGCCTCTCCAGAGGGCACCCCCCTTGTTATTCGGTTACAGACTGTTATTTATTTTTAAACCACGCTCCGCTGCATTAGGTACTGATATATATCCGGTAATGCAATTATCCGTTGAATTATACGTTTAGCTTGAGCAATAATACAAGGTTATACTTTTAGGAATGTACTCATTTATAGACTCTAATTAGGGTTTAGGGACTCAATCAGCTTACGGACTCTTATTAGGGATACGGACTCCTATTGATTCGAACTCAAAATGGCGACCCCCTCTTATCACCCCCCTCTCTCATGCGGGTCAATACATACTGGGCTAACCATTTTTCAGGAGAAGCATAGAAGAGTTTTCGATGACTTACAAGGAAGGTTGAAAACTTTCTAGGGGGGTCCAAAATTCTTCCAGGAGTTGAAGCCATCACTGGCCCTCTCTGCCCATGGGTTTCTTAATATACCTTCAATTAAAATGTTATTTGAAACGTAAAAACCACTCCTTGATACGTATAACATAGACGAGCTGTAGACTCTCCAGAACTTAACTATCATCGCTAATTTAAAACTTTTCTTTAGAGATTCTTGCTTAAATAACATTGCTAAAACTCAAGAATAGCCTTCTTGCTCAATCTGTTAGGTTTAAGTATTTCAGTATATCTTCAGCACCCGAACGATATACCCTCCAAAAATGGTCACAAATTTTGGATTGCGTAATCATGGTGCCTCTACCCTGACAAAATCTATGGTATAAAAATAATTTTTTTTGGCTAAATCTTAATATTTTATTCGGAACAAACATCTAAAGGTGCGTTTTTGAATTCACAAAAACACTTATTTAAGTAATTATCATTTACCGTTCAGATTTCTAATACCTTAAAAAGCAGTGTAATTTTTAGCCAAAATTTAGTTAAAGCTTGAACTGATGCTTGCGTTCATAAGCTTACCACTGCATACAAGTACAGTGGGTAATTTTGTAATGCCCCAGTTGAAGAACATTAAATTTATAAGCAGTTCAGTCCAACTTTGGTTGACCATAACTCACGTCATTTTGACGAGTGAAGCAATCAAAATATACTTTTTTAAAACAATTTTCGCATTGTTTTTAGGATTCCGCTTCAAAACTTTACAGTAAAGAATGTATTTGGTTAATTTTTGGAAGTCGGAAACTGTTATTTCAGAACAGTCGCAGAAACTTATATCATGAATTATTTTGCAGAATTACCGGTGTGGAATACATTCCTCCCATTTCATCTTGTATCTGCCAGTTTAACCAAAATAGACATCAACAATAATATAAACAACATCATCAACAACAGCAACGACAACAACAACAACAACAACAGCAACAACAACAACAACAACAACAACAACAACAACAACAACAACAACAACAACAACAACAACAACAACAACAACAACAACAACAACAACAACAACAACAACAACAACAACAACAACAACAACAACAACAACAACAACAACAACAACAACGGCATACTTACAACAACAACAACAACTAGAACAACAACAACAAGAACAAGAACAACAACAACAACACCAAAAAAAACAAAAACCCAACAAACAAACTACAAAAGCAAACAAATGAATGGCTCCATAATGAGATCGAAATAGCACAAACCGAATAAAGTGCAACTCGGAGCAAGCAAACAACTTAAGTACTTGATACCAGTCACCCGAAATATACATAAGTCTGCCTTAAGATGACTTCTAATTTAGAGTCCCTTGCGACGTTGTGGAGACAAATTTCAACCGGGTGAAACTAAAATAAACAAACAAGCAGAGAGAGAAAGACACACACAAACAGAGAGAGATAAAGAGAGAGAAAGAGAGCTTCTTCTCAAAATGATCGTTGAGATTGAAATGGAAATCAAAATTGACAAAAAGATAATATTAAAGTTTGATGATAGTTTTAAGGCTGTTGATTGGTTGTTGAACCAAATTTTAGGTTAAACTGTCGGATATGGCGCATCGTTTGATTGGACGTTTGGCTCAGGAGACGACGTAAAATTTACCACTTCAAAGAGCCGTTGAGAAGCTTGGGAATTTGCAATCTCATGGTAGTAATTTCTGGGCGGCTTGAAAAGTACCGTCACAGGGCTATAATTTTAGCAAATCACGGGTGCTTTGTAAAAACTAGAAACTAATTTTTTGACTTGGTCTCTTGTCACTCACATATACGATTTATGCATGGCTGTATAGTTCAGACAGTAGTGTTCATAAAATTGAAGATCAGTCTCTCAGCCCGTCGCAGATATAACGACCCAGGGGCGGATGTGTTGCTGAGAAGCTGCTATGGTTGCGGTCGGAATAGCATTTTTTCATCACGAGTTAAAAAAATCACAAATTGACCGCAAACTTCAAAATTGAATCATTTCAATGGCACTAAAATCTTAAATTAAATGTTCAGTCGAAACTGGGCTATTTTTTTCTGAAATAGACTAACACACTTAAAGCCAGTCAACGACAGCTAATGGACTGCAGTTCGTTGCACATTGGCGTAGCTTCAAGTAAACTGCATGGGTACTTAGCCGGACTGGGACCCACTGGCCACTCAATACCCTTGCAAGAAGTCCTCCGTCAAATTTTAAACCTTGCTTGTAAGTCATCGAAAACTCTTGTATGTCCCTTCTAAAAATTGTTTAGCCTTACCTAGAACGGTGAGCTGGCTACAGGCCTGAAACTGGACGGGAAAATATCTATCGAGATTTAACAAAAGTTGACGTAAACAATCGCCTTTAGCTAAAATTTTAACTCAATCCCGTTTGTAGCTGCAACCTGGCTTGCATATATTTAACTCCAGGAGGTCTTTTAATTGAATCGGGGCAACGGTGTTGCCATTACAGATTTCATAGAACGACAGACGGTTTTCGAAATCGTTACAAATTGGCAAAATTAAAAGCAGGCCTAAAAACAATGTGTTTGGTCAAAAACATCGCAGTAGAGAAAACTATCTTATGTGAATTGAAATTTTAAAACTTTTAGACTAATAAATTCAGTTTTCTTTGTTCATAAATGCTATTAAAAGCAAGCAGGTCTGGAAGTTGTGCCTTATCAGTATTATAACATGCGAAATGTCCTATATTCTTACGATTTATTTTTGATAATAGAATTAAAATTTCAGCCCTTGTAACGATCACGAGCGAAGCGTTTTTTCTGCGCGGACTACACCGGAGTAAGCTTAACCTCTGTAGGCTATATGTTTTAGCCTAGGTTTAAGCTTAGTGTTTAAGGCTTATGTTTATACTACTGGTATGGCCCTGACCTATACATTTGCCCAACCTCCTAACGAAAAGTTTACATCTAAAATTTGCCAGCCCGGCAAGGTTGGTGGAGAAATGCACTGCTTCATTACCCCCGATTAACCACTGAAACAACTAAAACAACGGCGGTACCATGAATCGTTAGTTTTTGGGTCAAGCAAAACATTCTGTCTGCTACATTTTCTTTGTCAACTGAACCATTCCTTCTGCGAATGGCTAATATAAACTCGGCGAATATTAAATTTTTTTAAAGTTTGGATCAAACTTTGTTTGAAAATACGCTACTTGAGCTGGGTTCCGTTGCGGAAGCAAAAATTATCACTCATTGAATTGTTCCTAGGGAACAGGGGTGTATGGAAGGGGAGTGGTATATTATTCCTTGAAATTCGAAGGTATTCGAAAAATATGTTAATAATTCGCACAATATGACATGCAGAGTATATTTAGTTTCTTAGTCGAGATTGTTTCTTTTCGAAATGAAATCTTGGCTACTGTAGTGACCCCCGACAATTATCCGTTGAATTATACGTTTATTTGTCTTGTATCAAAAGCTTGAGCGATAATTCAGCATTATATTTAGGTATGTAGTTTTAATCTTAGGTACGCTTTGAAGTTTTGAACTCAACTTTATTTTGGTCTTGGAGCCATGCACTGCAATTAGGGACAATTGAAATTTATGCATCCAATTAGGGTTTGGAGACTCTATCTGCCTACGGACATTTATTAGGGATACGGATTCCTATTAATTGGGACTCAAAATAGGCTTCCCCTCTTATTACCCCATCTTATTCGAGTCACTACACTATGGGACTGATTGCAAAAACAAGTTTCGTTATTTTCCAGAGCCTAAATTCTCAAATGTGTGTAACACTTCACCAAGATAGGCCATGTAGCTTTCAAAACCAGTAAATAGTGAAATTCGAAATTCAGCACATTTTTCGCGTTTGATTTCTCTTACTTCTGTGCTAATTTTGCGTTATACAATTGGAGCATTTCGACAGCTTAAAAACTTGTCACTAAGTGGTGACAGGTGCTATAAGCGTTTGACAATATGGGTCTAGGGTCCGTATTCTTAAATGCGTATAGCGCCTACCATCAATTAGCGATACGTTTTCAAACTGTCGAACATCTGCAGTTGCAGAGCTCAAAATTGGTACACAAATAGGGCAATTCGAACGCGAATAATGTGCTCAATTTCGAACCTCACCATGCCCTGATTCCAAAGTTACAGGTCCTATCAACAACTGGTGACAGGTGCTGCTCACATTTGAGAATACGCGCTCAGAATGTAGAAGCGTTATATCGGCACACCGTTGAAAGATTAAAATTTTCATGCAACAGCAAACTTACATGAAGAATTTGAAATATCACCGATTGAGCACCAACGCGCATATTTGTCACAAACAAAGACCGATGCGCTAGGATTGGTGTAATTTTCGGCCGACGAATCCAGTGCATTTTACAAATACATTAGCGAACTAAAAATAAATCGAAGAATATCATCAAAACTTTTAGAGACATTTATTTATTATAAAACGCTGCTCAGGTCGTCAAAAATCGCTGAAAGTTATGATGAACCATCAATAAAATTGAGTAAATAAAATTAGGATTTAAGATCGACCAATTTAGTGCATTTTTTATAACAAACAAAAGCGAAAATGAAAACAAACCAACTGTTATAAATCAAGAGAACATTCAGAAACAATAGAGAGTATAAAAACTAATTTAAGCGGCACCACAAAGAGCCCTTGTTGAAAATTTTATTGCAGAATTTGGCTTAATTGTTCATCAAGAGCTCACAATGTGTTTTTTAAATATTATGTGGGGTTCAGTTATAACCGGAGCAGCTTGGGACATGTTTTGTCCCTATTAAGCCATTGGGTAACGTTCTGACTGCTTAATATAGACCCCATATCAAAATTCAAAAAGTCATATTTGTCTGCTTCATCATTGCCTGCGAATGTCATATGATATATTTTCAAATGACTTGTCTCTACACACTGGACAGGCCGAATTTTAACGTTGACGTCGAACGAATATGGAGCAACCCGTGACCCGCCTGCCTCGGTCAGAACGCGAATCCCACATTACACAGATACCAAAAAAGATTCAAACGTTGCGTACCTATGGTACAATCAATATGTTTCCGTTACTAAGCGTAGATCCGCCGCTGCGTAAATCTACTTTATGGCACAAAGTAATGGTTTCTTAAACGGAAACAACTATATTGCATAATCTTAGCTCAAACTTTTAAAGCCTAACACATTTTTAATAACGTTTTTAAGTGAGCCGAGAAAATATTGAACAAAAACCAACACATCGATAACTTTTTCCAGCTTAGAAAATATGCTTTAAAAATGCTATTTTTAAAACGCAATTACATGTGGTCTTCATTTGAAATCTTGTTCGGTTAAATTAAACCCCAAAACCGGCACGCATGATGGGCGTGTACGGCCGGGTTGAGAAGGTTTTCGGGGTCAAAGATTAAAAGGAACTTTAAAATTAGCGACCGTCGAATTGTTGTGAGGCTCCCGTGGGAACTCAACTCTTGTGCAGTGATACAAATTGGATGAACACAGATTTTGGTTTGTACACAATGTTACTACCATTGGGGGTATAGTAACTTGCAGCTAAACATTGCATCAGCTTTACAAGGATGCGGAAGCCTAAGCATAAAGTTTTGGAAAAGTTTTCAAAATCAGTTCTGAATCAAGTCCAGCTTAACCAGTTGACTAATCTTAGTTTACAGATAGGTTTGAACTTACTGGCTGTAACCCTAGGTTAATATACCAGAGCCAGAGGTGATTCGCTGCCGAAGCCGAAACCGAAAGTAGACTGTCGGTAGGACCCTGCCTATGGCTAATGTACAGAACAGCGACGTAACAGCAGTATAAGAATATTACTAAGCCTAAGCCTAAGTCTAAACGTAAGAATGAGTTATACCTAAGCCTATGCCTAAGCCTTTATTGCGCAAGCGTTCGTTAAGCAAAACTGTAACATCAGTTTTGACTTTGTTAACAATGGCTGCGAACAATTTTGAGTGTTAAACGATAATGGTTAATTATTTTACACTACTACACAAAATATACACGACAGTAGCTAAATTAAAACTCAATTCGGACTGTTCATTTGCCACCGCCTGAAATGAAATTTGAAATTAATACTTAATTCATTTCCATACACGGTTTTAAGGTTTACGAAATTTACACTGCAAAAAATGGTGAGTCAAATTGACTCCCTCCGAAACAGGCTCTACGGGACTACACAAATTGAGTCAAATTAGACTCCGCCAGAGTCAAATTCGACTCATTTAGCCGCACGTTTGACTCCGAGGGAGTCGAATTTGACTCAGTTTGTGTAGTCCCGTAGAGCCTATTTCGGAGGGAGTCAATTTGACTCCCCATTTTTTTGCAGTGTACCATCTGCCAAATCTTTAAGTGATTAATTGTCATCTTATGCGATATTTCAAAACCGTAGATAGAGGCATCACCTATAGCAGAGACTTGTTTTAATGCATTCGACAAACTTTTCAATTGAAGGCGTTCACAGATGCTCGCTCACATGTACCTTCGGCCGTCGATGCGGCGGCTCAGCCTGATCATAAAACTAAACACCGCCGTATACAAATTTTCAAGGTTTCTACCGAAACATTTTTCTTTATTCTTATTTTTGACTATCATCCGCGCATGCAAAATTTGCCATGAAAAGTTGGGAGTCAATCTGCACCAATTGTATTTTTTAATTCAAAAATTTGTTTCCAATTTAACGCACTGCGATATATTGAGTTTGTTAAAATAACCCTGATTAATCGTGTGAAAATTATTATTTTTCAAATTTTTACGCATTTTTGGGTTAAAAAAAGTTTGCTGATACAGCTGCTATTTTACGGTTGTATTTTGCCGCCAGGGCTTGTCGTGTCGCTGTACTGAAATAGATAAATTACGAACGATGAGCGTTAAATTATTTCGTTGAGTTTAGGTTTTTTTTTCAATTTTTCAGTTTTAAGTTTTTGTCAGATCTTGTTCGCTCAAACATACTTTGGCTTCAACTGAAAGAAAAGCCATTTTGCAACGATTTTGCTTTATATGAGTTCTCACCAAAAAAATTTTTTTGTAAATGTTTAAGAATACTGTTGGTAGTGACTCGAATGAAAGGAGGGACTGATATTGATTTATTTTCACTCTTCTTCAAGGTAGCTACCATTTACTCAATTCCTGACCGTTGTTTACTTAAATTCACAACATGTTAGTAGGACTCAACACCCTTTTTTTCTTTTTTCTGGGCAGAACTTATTTGATACGAAGCATGTTTGATGATTGCTATATTCATTAATGTTTTTTCTCGATTTAATAAAGTTTATGCAGATTGTCCGACTGTCTGTTACATATTTCAGCAGTCTAGGCCATTATTCTTCAAAGGGAGCTGTTATGGAATTATAGACTTTAGCCACTATTACGGATTCTAATTAGAAATACACACTTTCATTGAGATTGGGACTCAAAATGTAGACATCTTTTAATGATACCCTTGTTATTCTGGCCACTACAGTATGCTATAAAGCAGGTGTAGTGAGTTTTTACAAACCAACAACGTCAACTGACTATTTATACTCTTTAATTCCAAACTAACCAGTGGTATCATTTCAGTGCCTGGCATTAAAACCAAAAAACTATTCTGCTGTCATTTTCGTGGCTATTGTACACTTCCTTGCAAATCTGACGTTCACGCTTAGCTTTACTTAGGTTCAGTAAAAGTCATACTGTAGTAACCCGATGATTAACAGAGGGACTGATATTTCGTTGGCCTCTACAGTGGGTACCCCCCGTGTTATTCGGTTATGGACTGTTATTTATTTTTAACCCGCCTTTCGCCACCTTTCGTTACTGATATATCCAGTACTGCAACTATCCGTTGAATTAAACGTTATAATATTAAGCGTAAGAATTAGCATAAATATGGGAATGTCTACAAAAGCCATTTGGTTAAAAATTAATAGCAATAATCATTTCAGAATTGACTGTCGTACTGACAATGGCTCGCTACATATTTCCAAAACCTTTCCAAATAATTCGTTTAATTTTGATTTGCGTTGTATTTCGAACAACTCAATCCGTCGATTTAGTCGACAATGTCGATCATGCACTGCCGAAAGAACTCCATATCACAAATCAATATTTGACAACGTGTCGAAATTACGACGAACGATGCAAATTTTTTGCAAATATTGGCGAATGTCGATACAATCCGTACTATATGCATCGACAATGTAGAGCTGCGTGCGGAATATGCGGTAAAACAATAGGAATGATTCGGGCCAGTAGCCAAAGAGCAGCCAGGCAAGGCTCAGCGCACACACCAATGGAAAAATTTATGGAGCCGCCCTAAAACTCTGTCAACCTGGCTTTTAAGTCAACGAAAACCCTTGTATGCGCATCCTAAGTAATTTTTAGCCCGCTTAGCAAAATGAGCTGGATACTACGGCCTGGAATGATTATATTTTCGCTAGGTTTCGTTTCTATAGTATATAATGGTTGGAGTTCGCAAAGGGAACGACTGACAGTATTTCAAGAGAATGAAACATGCGACCAGACAAATGTGTTTCTAAATGACAAAACAATGAATGTTCAAAAGAGAAGTTTTAAAATAGTATCTTCGGCTGTGTACGCTTTCTTACAAATTTAAAGTTATGGTTTAGACTCAGACTTGTGCAGTGACTTAAAGTTTAGTCAGGCGCAAGCTGAGCCTCTTCTTGCTAGACCCAAGGACAAGCCTAAACCTAAGCCTTAGCCTAAACCTAAAGGAGAAAGTGTACACGAGCCATGTTATCTGCTGCCATTATTAACCAATATATGAATAAACAGGTTTCAAGTAGAGAGGACATGTGTCGCTTTTGTATCTTGACCTAAATCCCTAAGTAAAAGCGATAGCTGTTGCTGTGGGTTTCACTTTTAAATTTAGCTAAAATTTGCATGGTGCATTGGACCAATGTATAGAATAGACCTGCTACAGCAGTATAACCCTATTCTTAACTCCCCTACATTACAATTTTTCTGAGAAATTTTTTGTGATAAAATGACAAGGCGCCTCCCTACCTTACAATTTACCTAATCCTATGCCTAAGCCTAATCGTAACAATGAGCTTATACCAAAGGTGACGATACGCAAAACATTTTCGACCATAACTTTTAAAAAATAATACTAAAACAGTAAGGATAACAAATTCAAAACTGAAATACGTATTAAAATTGTGTTTTATTGTAACAAAAAAGAAATTAAACGTAAATTTAGGCCCGGACTCAACCATAGTTTTAACGGTCAACCACCTGCCGAAGCATCCAAAAGCTGGAAGCTCAACTCGTACCAGTGCGGCAACAAAATTCACACGATACGTTGCTGAATTAGAAGACAATAGTAACACAAGGTCCTTTTCGTCAAGAACAACTAAGAATACAACTGTTAACAGAAAAATAACATTACCACCACCACCACCAACAGCAGCAGCAACAACCACAACAACAAAAACAACAACCACAACAACAACAAAAACAACAACAACAACAACAACAACATCAACAACATCAACAACTACAACTACAACCGCAACAACAACGACAACAACAACGACAACAACAACAACAACAACAACAACTTCAAAAACAACAACAACAACAACAACAACAACAACAACAACAACAACGACAACAACAACAACAACAACAACATCAAAAACAACAACAACAACAACAACAACAACTACAACAACGACAACAACAACAACAACAACAACAACAAACACAATAATAACAGCAGCAACAACAACAAACACAAGAACAGAAAAATCGGCAACGAAGATGGGACCGTTGGAACAAGATCAACCTGTCCAAGATAATCTATTCATAGTAAATAAGAAAAATGAACCAGGTTTGCATTTATCAAAGCAGGGTCACCGACAATTCGGGTCTCATCGCGGATTGCGTAGGTTAAATCAAAGAAATAGAGCCGACGCCGTGACCAAGGTAATAAAACAAAAATTGGAAGTGAAAGAGGATTTTAGTGTGAAAAATGATCCGAATACCTCGAGACATGGCACAGTATCAGCGATTAAGAAAAAATCCGAAAGCGAAAATCGGCAGCAGGTGGAAACACTTGGAGGAAAACAACGCTCACAAGATTCGAGGAGGATCAAAAAGCGCCGGCGAAAACTACTACGAACTGGCCACAAACGCAATCTGCCGACAAGGTCAAGAATTACCAAAGGCGCCGGGCTAAAATTTGGCAACTTTGCCGCTAAAGCTACGCACAGGAGTGGCGTCAAACAAGGACTACGCCGCAGGCACCAAGCAGAATCCGACGACAGATCGCTGGAACACGATAAAACGTTCGTTCAAAAAATTGCACGCTACGCCAGCCGGCCTTCAATACGACCCGGCCCGGAATACTTTGAAACAAAACGGCTGGAGTTGTTCGGTGGCACCACAAGCACAGAAGTGGGCTTATTTAGCATTGAGAAGCCATTTGTTCCGTTTCTGCGGCCTGCATTTCGAAAAGAGCACAATAAAGGAACAGATCTCGCATTGGGTAGGCCACCAGCGGTACAGCCTTTTGGTGATATTACAAAATCATATCAGGACTCGCAAAACCGCAGAATTAATAACGGCGCCTATAACATCAAAAGTTCCGATGCTTCTTCCGCTTCACCGAGTAGTTCAAAACCGTATGGCCTTACAGAAAGCACAATAAGGACGGGAAATCGTCCATACAACGAAGGATTGCATCCAATCCCACTGATTGACATCGCCACAGGTGGTTTGCCTTTGCCACCGACAGCTGTGCCCAAGTACTATGAAACTGGTCAGCCTAGTTCCGTCGGACGTTACCAAGAAAACAACACAGAACCGGTGTCGTTCCGGCAATGGAAAAATGAGCAAAACATGAACCAGAAAGCGTCGAAATTGATGAACAAAAACGCTGAACACTGTGTTTGTCGTTGCAAATGTTAATATTTCATTCATAAATATACATTGTTTTAAATACAAAAAGTACTGCAAATCTGGCTATAAGCCTTTAATTTGTCTCAATCTTAAAAACGCACAAATCGTTATTCTTACGGCGGAAATTATGAAAATCTTGCATTACAGTAGGGATATAAGCATTATTAATCAATTAAATATAACATTAAAACAGAATACTAAAGTAAAACACTTGCTTAACAGAAAGGCGGTGCTGACCTTACTAAAATTTTTATATTCGCAACGCACTCAGGTTAATAAATTTGCAGAAAACTCTTAAATTAATACTAAACGCAAAGCAAACCAGGAGTTTTACTTTTCAACTGAAATGATCCTGTATTACGCTAAATTGTTTAATTCGGCAAAATTTGACCAATAGGCCCTGCCGTTCGTTTCTGCACCCTGAGAGCTTTTTCAAAATAGTTATATTTTAAACCAGTCGTAATGGGACTACATTTATTGAGCGAAGCTCGAACACACGTAAGCAATTAAGGTAATATGCAAATTAGCTATTAGCTAGCTATTCATATTATCGGTTTTGGAGGTTTGTAAACAATTTATTCAGATTCCTCGCACCCAAAAACCTTCAGTAAACCTTAATAATTATTGAAATATTTTAAAAAGCCCTAGTTTGGTCTTGTCAATTAAGCTAATAAGTAAATTAGCTATTAGCTAACTATTCAATTATCGGTTTTGGATGTTTGTAAACAATTTATTCAAATTCCTCGCACCTAAAAACCCTTTAGCGCTGAAATTAAATTATATTGCTTTTAACCTTAATAATTAGTGAAATATTGTAAAAAGTCCTAATCGGTTTTGGATGTTTTTAAACAGTCTACGCAGATTTCTCGCACCCGAAAACCCTATAATGCTAACATTAGATTGCTTCTAACTGTAATAATTAGTGGAATATTGTGGAAAGTCATAATTCAGGCTTTATTAATTATGCAAATTAGCCTGTAGCTAATAAACGGCTTAAAATTTTAAAACCCAATGCGAGGTTAACACCCCAGAATAATTGGCTTTCAAACAAAAAAAGTTTATCAAAATCGGTTCAGCCGTTCCTGAGATTCTTTTCGGACGGACAGAAGGACAGACGGACGGACGGGCATCCGCCTTTCGACCCGCAAGTACAAAACATAAAACGCTTCGCGAAACTCCGAGCTTCGCTCGGAGTTTCGCTTCGCTCAAAAATAAATTTGTGAAAAGCCAACGATACACTGTCAAAGGTAAACCCTGAAACGTCCTGGCTTATAAGTTATTTACCATTCAAAAGCGAGGCCCATGTTACTTTAAGGAGCGTCCAGGTTTTTAGTGGATCTATAAAAGAGTAGGTTTAGATTCTAGATTACATTTTTTGTTTGGGCTTAGGCTTAGCTTAGGAACTCATTTTTGCAACGCTTAGGCTTAGGAATACGCTTAACTCATCTTTGCAACGCTTCGGCTTAGGAATACGCTTAATCTACTGTTACGCCTTTTAAAGTAATATTGGCCAAAAGAGGTATAGTGAAACATAATCTGTGCTTGAACCGAGTTTTTCGGTTCCATTGCACTCATGAGACCATTTAAACTTTCAAGTACCAAACCGTACGTCGTGATTTAATGCCAATATTCGGCTGAATGAGATAAAACTAAAGAAGTACAGTACCTTTTAAAACCTGCGTTCATGGAGTGGAATTAAGAATATACTAATGTCTGTTAGGTACTGCTGTGAAACTATTTCGGTAAATAAAAGGAAAACCAGGTGCGATCCCCCTCGCCAAACGCTTTCATTAGCATATTTGTTCAGGGATATTAGACACTGTTTCAGCGGCCCATGTATAGAACAGGTCCGGAACAATAGTTTAAGCATATTCCAAAGCCTAAACCTAAGCCTAAGCCTAAAAGCGTAAGGTTGAGCCTATTCCTAAGCCTAAGCAAAAAATTTATTCTACAGCTCAAACTGACTCTATTATAGCCCCTCCGGAAAGCGATCCGGCCCCGTTCTATATATGGGCCGTTTCAGTTCGCAACACAAGCACCCCCATAAAAAGTACACCCTTTTTTCAAAATGCTGGCTACGCCGGTGTCAGAAAAAAACGGTTGATCTAAGCTGAAATTTAAAATTTACGGAAATCTTCAACAACAAATAATTTTTAAACAAAATAGGTTTAGTTGAAAATTGTGTCAAGAAATCAGTGAAACTTTTCTTGAAATACTTGCCGCTTGGTAGGTACATAATGGTAATACAGGTGGATAGAAGATTAAAACAAGTGTTTTACATGCGCTCCAATTCTGTACTTAGCAGAAATGTAACAGAACACAATGACATTTTTAATAAGTTTCAAATAATGACTAGAAATATAGAATCAAAAATTGGCCGTAGAAGAAATATATGCATAAAGTCCAGTTTTAAGATGTTTTCAATAGTTTCTGATTTCTAGCCTATAAAATCATGGTCCGACTATCCTCCATGCGGCATGACAAGTCAGTCTATCCTCAATGCGGCATGAGAAGTGTTGCTTGCTGCATTAGGTATAAGTATAAACGACAAGCTGCAAGCACACCAGTTGAAGATTAAGTCTTATGCTTGAAAAGGATAAGCACTGAATTGTGCATGAAAGCCAAAGCCTAAGCCAGCAATTTTAAAACTTATCCTAGACCGAAACTAAGACCTCAGAAAATTCAAAAAGCCACCGCTCTAAGCTAGACATGGACCGCCTGAATTCAGTCACAACACGTGATAAACGCTCTATCAAAAAACCTTATATCAGCTACTCCGTTTTGCTTTGTTCGCAAAATCAACTTTCGGCTTATTTTTATTATCATCTGTTGCACTTTTTGAGTCTTCGTTTGATGTTTGCGCTTCTTCAGTTGATAATGTTTCCGAACCAAAGCTATCCGTCGTCGAGCTGGATAACAGCGGTTCAGTTGAGATCGTAACATTAGTTGGTTCTTGACTTACCACCTCATCTCCGTCTAATTCTGGGGCAATTGTTACGTTATCCGCTATCGATAAACTGGTGTTCGCCATCAGATGTTCTCCTGGTTGAAATTCGGTCAAATTTGAAAAACTTTTCATTTCATTCTCCAATTTGGCGACGTCGCTATCCATTTCTGTCACATTTTCCGCGATTTTTTTGTCGTCAGTTAAATTCGCCACTTTTGCCAACATTTCAACGATAATATCACGAGTTTTCGACGTAGTGTTAGCTGAATCGATTGCAAAATCCGTTCCGTTTCTTGAGCTATATCCATGATCGCCTTCCGTTGAGCTGTCGTCTGTCTCTGATGTTATTACTTCCGGGTTGAATATCAGTTGAAGTTCTGGGTTCGATTCGCTGTCCCATTTGCTGAATTCATCTTCACTGCCAGTTGCGTTTCCCATTTTAGGATGGAATGGCTGTTCTTCAATCGTATCGTTCACAGCGAGTGGATTATTTTCTACTATTTCTTCATTAATTTCCGTTCCTTTTGTATTTTGGTTTTCGTCTGCCGGTTCTATTTCCTTTTTCCTATTTTCCATAGTTTCAATGCTGTCTAAGTCACTATTTATTGTCGTGTTTACTCTAAGATCTACAGACTCCAGGCCAATTTTGGGTATCTTAGTAGGTTTTGCTGATGCTGCGGTAATTTCAGTTGAATTGACCGTTGATTGTGTCGATGACTGCTGTTTGGTATGATTGGATTGTTCTTGGCTCATATCTAAATCATCGGTTGTTGAGCTGCTAGTTGGTTGAATTGAGTTCAATTTGTCCACAGTTATGTTGAAGCTTAGTGGCTGTTCAGAGCACGATAGACCGAATATTGTTGACAGCATTTTATTGGTTAAATTCAACGAAAATTCTAACGTCTCTTCGTCGCACGCTTTATGAAAAGACGGCTTGAAACAGTTGAGTATTCCTTGACTTTTAGAACAGATGAATTCTGAAAGGAAAAAATATTAGAACGACTGAAATTGCAGTAATAAAATAAAGTTTTTCGTCTTTGCAGCTACTACTCAACGTGATTGCAATATTTGCAACCGACGCCAACATATTTGCGCTAAAATGTCGGAACGCAACTTAAAATCCTATAGAACAATACATAAAAAATTATACAATATTCGGCCCATGTTACTTACTTTAAGAGACGTCCAGGTTTCTGGTGGGTGTATAAAAGAGTAGGTTTAGATTCTAGATTACATTTTTTGCTTAGGCTTAGGCTTAGGCGTAGGAACTCATTTTTGTAACGCTTAGCTTAGGCTTAGGTTTAGGAATACGCTTAATGTACTGTTACGCCTCTTAAAGTAACATTGGCCCAATATTCTTTACAATTGTATATTAACAAAATTTATTAATACATTTAATTTGTGTGTTTATAAAATTCAGCTGGAACGCAGTCCAAAATACGTATGTAGGGCGTTCCAACTTTAATTATACAGATATGGCAATATTTCGGCAAAATTAGGAAAGCACTTGTGCTCGCAGCTGTCTATGATTCGTTGAATTTTCAACAAATATACAGTTAGCAACGCAACTGCAAGACCGGGTTAAAGCCAAACATGACATGAAACAACGATTTAAATCCGAATGTGACCTTACTGAAAGCTGAAAACACATACTGTAACGACCCTAGTAAAAGGGAGATGTATTAACAAGATCGGGGGTCCCTGTTTTGAGTCTGAATGAATGTGACTTTATACCGATATAGTTATAGTCCATAAATTAATAGATTCCGAATTTAGCAATTAGAATCCATAAATGTCAAACACCCTAATTAGATTACATGAATGCTTCCGGGAGCAAATTACAGTCAGTACAAAATTTGACTGATTACTCTAGTATTATGATTCCGTTAGTAAAATAAAATTATATCATTGAGAATTGTTGATTTACGGAAAACGAACGCGATCTAAATACTGGAACTACACTGAAAAATAAATAACAGTCTGTAACCTAATAGCAATTGGGTTTGTCTGTAGAGGTGAACGAAATTTTCTTATTCGGGTCACGACAGTACCGTCCTGAAAGTTGACGGCATATCGAAATGAATAATTTCGCCTAATTAGCAATATTTATTTATATGTTTAACTATTTTTACATAAATGCATTAATTATACGTTTAAAACAAAACCGCTTACTCCACTTACCGCCAAGACCTTGAACTCCTTGCTCAAACACAGTTCCAGGTGGATTAGCAATAGTTTGTCCAATACTACTTACGCAAGCATCAACCCCGGGATGCTGACTAGCTTCCAGGAAGCATTCAGTGCTTGCAACTAGAGATTCTGCAGCGTTTGGCTCGCACAAAATTTCTGCAAGCTGCTTAGGAATACGGTATTCCAAAGGATTGCAACGCCCCTCTTCTGGTGCACGCGGCGACGTCTGATTCGCGATTACTCGTTCCGAACAACTGTTCACAGCGTCGAAAGCGGTACACGTTCGCGAAACGAACCCGGAAGTACCGGACGGGTCTGTTTTGATGTATTCAGCAAATTTTGACGTATCAACAAGAAGCGACGATGAACTGCTGCCAAAGATATCGTCGATACTTAGTTTTTGTGCTAAAATATCAAGATTGTTTAAATTATAAAAACTAAAAATATTCAAAAAGTTTTAAAGAATTAGGAATTGCATCAAAATACTAAACGTATTTAGCATTTTGAAAATCAGCGTTCATGTTTTTACAATGTATAGACAAAACCTGAAAAAGTTTACTAAACACTGGTTTGTTACAGTAAAACCAAAAGTTTTTTTGCGCAGTTATGCTTTCCAGTTGCACGCAAAATAGTAGTTCTGATGTCTAATAACATTTAAGAAATTGTATTAGCGAGGTGCACTTGAAAAGTATTTCTGTTATAACAGAAAAATTTTCGAGAAAAAGATTTGAAATAAAGCCTGAAAATCATTATATTAAAAAAACAAATAAACGTTATCATGTTATTTTTAGAAAAATTGTTTTAAATATCAGAAAAACATCAGTTTTGTTCACCTAAAATACGCTTCTGAATAAATTGCGAAATACTTTTTTGTGTGTACGCGTCGTTCATTTTATCATGTTTAGGGTGTCGAAAATCGCAATTAAAATTTTTAAAATTTTCAAATTATCATCGATATTAGCTTTAAAAATCAAACAGTATTTTAATAAGAAACTTTTACAAGAACGCTAAATACTTTTCAAGTGGAGGAAACAAACTAATTCAGGTGAGTTTGAGCGTCATGGTCTCATCAGATTTCTCTACTCAAAAACAATTACCGGTTTCGTTCGATGTTGCGTTAATGAGTGGCGTTACATTGAATTTGTACTGAGCAAAGGTTTGTGAAAATTGATCACGACACTGTGCGATTGCATCCATTTGATCTTCACTGCATGCTGCATCGCCGTACGACAATGATTCAACAAACTGTGCAACTAAAATAGTGAAAAAATGCCATATTAATTGTATTTAATGAAAAAAAAATAAAATAATTATGAAACGTATTCTCAAATGCGTCTAACATCTATCACCAGTTATTTACTAGTTTGAATCAAGCCGTACCGTATAATAATGTTTTGAATTTATGCTGAGAAAATTGATGCGAGCGATTTTAAGTAAATTCATTTGATTGTTATACCCAAATTTGAAGAAATTAGTGACAACCAGAGCACAACCGGAGGTGGTGCCTCCGGCTGCGGTGGAAAATCAAACGACCAGCAGTGGTTGAAGTAGAGAGTCTGCTGGAGGTTCCGGCAATTTTGGCAGCGCAAATTTTAGTATTTTGGTAAAACTTGTGCTATTCAGTGAGTTATTTCTAACTTTTGAGTAATTCTGACGGCTTAAATTGCCTAGTTTTTTTAAAAAAGCTTTTTAACAAATTTATGACAACACTTAGCAGATTATTGTTAAAATGATCAAATTCTATATCATTTTTATTGCATAGTTTTGTTTAACCTTCGGCTCTCGCTAAGGTTTTTTTTTCAAATCCGGTAGCTGTGTTGGACCCTGGTCAAAACTGCAAAATGTTATTCAATACAGCACAATAAAAATTGACCACGTTGTTTCCCTTAACGTTTAACGTAATGAACACTTAACTAGAGTAACTGACGTTAGACTAAATTGAGCCGATCTTTGTCTTAATTCCACCATCACTCCTGACTGCTTAGGGTTGAAATTGCTGACTACATACGCAGTCGCAGCGCTGCCAAGCAAAGTTTGACCTGTTGGCTTAAGGACCGGCAAAGTAGCCCGAGATACTGAATACGGCTCCAGCTTATTTGAATTTTCGTTCGGTTCTGCGATACTTTTCAGTTGAGAATTTGGCATTTTTAACCCACGCAGCGATTGCAATTTTGCTAACATCTCTTTATGCTGTAACGATGCTAAAAATATTCGCTTAAATCGTTCCAAAGTTTCGTCTGATGGGCATAACAGTTGAGCGCTAGGACGAGCGGAAAATCTTGGAGTCAAAATTGACGAATTTGTTGGACGCTGAATTTGATTTTCTGATCGATCCCTAAAACGTTGTTTGCTATCGATGCTGAGTTTTAGACGTTTTTGAGCAACTGTCATTATCATCGGGGTTATGGGATTGCCAGCTGGCACTAAATCAGGATGATCTGTTGTTGTCGTTTCGGGAAAATTTGACAAATTTAGATTCGCAATTTTTTTGTCTTCCAAATCAGAACGAAAACGTTGCTTCGGTGCTTGTTTGATGATTTTTGCAAAGTTTTGTCTAAGATTGCTGCTGTTATTCGGGTCATTGTCAACACGGGCAGGGTCCTCATTTTGGTAGTGAACCAGATGATGCGACAAAAACAAACCAGCAGACGACGGTCGGAAGGGAAAAAATAGTTTAAGGGGTCGGCATCGATGCAGGATCACATCTACAGATGGCCTATGACGCCATATGTCTTCCTGGCTCAGTGGCTGCTTGTTTTCCTTGTTTGTTTCAATGTAAACGTTTTGGATTGGAGGTGCTAGTAGGACAAGTTGAGTAGAATCATTCTTGTTGTTATCGTTGTTGTTATTGTTGTTGTTGTAGTTGTTGTAGTTGTTGTTGTTGTTGTTGTTGTTGTTGTTGTTGTTGTTGTTGTTGTTGTTGTTGTTGTTGTAGTTGTTCTTGTTGTTGTTGTTGTTGCTGTTGTTGTTGTTGTTGTAGTTGTTGTTCTTGTTGTTGTTCTTGTTGTTGTTGTTGTTGTTGTAGTTGTTGTAGTTGTTGTTGTTGTTGTTGTTGTTGTTGTTGTTGTTGTTGCTGTTGTTGTTGTTGTTGTTCTTGTTGTTGTTGTTGTTGCTGTTGTTGTTGTTGTTGTAGTTGTTGTAGTTGTTGTTGTTGTTCTTGTTGTTGTTGTTGTTGTTGTTGTTGTTGTTGTTGTTGTTGTTGTTGTTGTTGTTGTTGTTGTTGTTGTTGTTCTTGTTGTTGTTGTTGTTGTTGCTGTTGTTGTTGTTGTTGTAGTTGTTGTAGTTGTTGTTGTTGTTCTTGTTGTTGTTGTTGTTGTTGTTGTTGTTGTTGTTGTTGTTGTTGTTGTTGTTGTTGTTGTTGTTGTTGTTGTTGTTGTTGTTGTTGTTGTTGTTGTTGTTGCTGTTGTTGTAGTAGTAGTTATTATTATTATTATTATTATTGAGGAAATAAAAATCGTCTAAATTTTCACCAGATTGCGAAACAGACTGGTTGATAGGCCGCGTATCTTGTCCAGACGGATTAGAACTTAGACTACGAACGCTGATCACCAGACTTTCTGGGACAGAAATGAATTTTTTCAATTTAGGTCGAGTACCAAGGCTGTTCGGGTTTAAATCTGTCTTTAAGATTGAAGATGGAACTATTGCGTTAGAATTTTTGAAGCTGGTTTGATCAATTACAGCGTTCCTGCTTTTTCCACATTTATGCAGTGAAGATGCCGCCGGCACGATATAATTACTAGTATTTCCTCTGATGCTATGTACGGAGCGTTTGATCTTTAAGTCTACTACTGAAAGCGACGGTGCGTTGTTTTCGACAGCTTTTGGTTTGCTATTTCGATTAATAGAACCAACTCTGGTCTCGTTTCGATTTGCGATCGTCGATAGAGTCCTGTTTAAGTGGTATCCAACCTTCGTCTGAACAACAGAACTGATATTCGCCAAAATTAAAGCTGGTACAGCACTGACGTTGAAATTTTCACCATTTTTGCAGTCGTTTGCATCGGAGAAAGTCGCTTTATGAGAGATTTCTTGCGACGAACACTTTTGTATGTTGTCAGTGCAGTTTCGCGATATTCTCAGTTGATTTTTGCTGTGATTCCGGCTATGATTTTCTCTCGGCCGGTTATGGGTATTACTTTTCCGATCGTTCCTTTGATTTCGGTTAGAATTTTTTCGTAATTTGTTTGCGTGTCGACTAACATTTCTGTTGCTACTTTGCGAAGCAATTTTTCGATGATGTTTGTGATGATTCTCTTGTACCCCAGCTGCATTTGCATTTTGTTCGACGGATAAGTTTTTTGACCTTATGGCAGTTCTATGATTGTGATTTACTTTTGCTTTTAGACCAGACATTTCGCTATCATTTCTACTTGTAAAATTACGTTTTCCAGTAGTTACAGTCGTACGTCTACATCCATTTCGATGTTTTGGACCCTTGCGTCTGTTTGTTCTGCCAGTCTGAGGACAATTTGGTATAAGTTTCTTTGCAGATTTTCGCCCGCGAGTCGCATTTTGTCTCTGACGTTTTGTTTTTTCTACATTTCGACGTGGAACGCCTGGAATATGGTGTTTTATTGATGCTTTTCGTAGACTGTGACTATTTCGGTTTGATAAACCCAAATTTTGTTGAGTGATAATCTTGGAAACGCTACTAACTGTGGTTAAATTGTTCGACTTCGTTTCAATCCGACGATTTATCACGCTGTTGCTAGGCAACCAATGCTGAGACTGTCGGGAGGATTCGGTGTTTCGGTAGGCGTCTAAAATGGCGTACAACCAACATATCACCCATCTCGATGGCCGGTTATTTTCGAAGAGCTCATTGTTGTCTGCCGTTTGAACAACAGTCTGGGGTCCCAGAAGGTTTTCGAAAAAGCGAGGCGTCAGAGCAGCGCGTAAGCTTTGCCGAAATAGAGATCCTGCATTTTGTCAGTTTCCGTTTGGCGTTCACACATTGTGATCAGCAAGTATCGGCCTCACAGATACAGTTGGGCTGCTTTCACCCCCATATTTCATGCAGCATTCATTATACGTTTGCTGAGCTCCCTGGCGACTCCAAAGGGTCACCCTGTTGCTGGCACCCAACACGGACAAAAACCCAAAATGTTACACTTAGATAAATTGCTAAAATTTTGTTTACTTTCTCGCTCGCGTCGCTCACTGTTATACACCGCGTACGCCTTGGTCAGAAATTAGAAATTTCTCGGTCTGTCGCTGACCCAGCTAGTTTCTAACCATATACTCAAAGGTGTGAAGTAAATAAATACCACAAGCATGCACGCTGATAAATATTCGCAGCATGCAGCAATTGTATGATATTTATCTTAAAACAATTCAAAAAATTACTAATAAGTTTAGGTAAAGCTTTGGCTTACGTCTTACTAAAAAACTGGTTCATACGAAACACAAAATGTTAACTGGTTTGAAACGAGATAACTACTAAGCTAAATGTGAAAAATTGTCAAAATATGCTTATAAAATATTTTTCTACCGAAAATATATATTACTTTGCGGCATGATACACAGTCACCTTTGTAAACATTTAGAGTTGCGAAAATTGCGGTAAAGCAAAGGAAGTAGATGCCAGTAGCAGCTTCCGAAGCATAATTTAAATTGAATTTAAATTAAAACTTACATTTTTCTTTGTGAGCATCTGGGATTGAATACGACTTTGACACAGCACCAACGCTGAGTTGAACTGAAATTTGATTATTTGAGCTTTGTGTCACGTTGGCTGATGAGTCTAAAAACAACAAAACCATCCGTGATTATGCTGTCGTCCAGCTCTACATTCCATCTAATCCAATGGGTAAATTGTTAACAAATTTGATTCACAATCCAAACAGGCATTTACTAGAATCTCTACAGATTAGAACAATAGCAAGAACAAGATCATGAACATTAGACATTTTAAAAGCGTAGACTAAGATCTCAAGATAAAAATCAGTTTTACGAAAATAGAGAAAATTTTGTGAAATTCTAATTCACGTACCACAAGAGATCAATTTCATCGAAAACGTGCAACTGAAAACTACTAACCAGATTCGCCGCATTTTTGCATGTATTAAACAAATATGACTAGACAACAAGCAACCCCTAAACGATGCATTAAGACGTGTGCGGAGGTGAAACAGATTTAACGCTGATTTCAAGAGAATTGAAATTTTGCTAGAAATTGTGGCGTAGAAATTTTAGACGAGTTTTCATTAATTTATTTATAGAAAATTTTAGAATTTTAAGTACTTTAATAAAAGTTGTGTCGGTCAATAAGATAACGATACCAAAAACATACTGACCGCAATAGTCGTGTTCTTAGTTGCGTGCAGCAACCATACATCATTAAAATACGTGGCTCATGTTACTTTGAGGGGCGAACCATATCTTTAGACTAATTTCTTTGTTCATGCTAACGGTTAGTTATACGCTAATCATTACACTGAGGCTTAGGCTTAGGAATACGCTTATACTACTGTTAGCACCCCCTCTATAAGTAACACTGCCTAAAATAAGCAAGGTATACCCCTATCCTAAATAGGTATACGCTTGCGCTATTATTTCAAGGTAAAAGGAACAAACAGGTAACCACTAGTTCGCTGCCTTCAAACCAAAATGTCCACGCGTTTTTTTCAATTAAAAGTATGCTTGTAAACAGGTCAGTGCACTTTTTGCAATCGAATGTTACGTGCGTTAACAAAAAATGCTTCAAGTATTAAGCCAATGTTTCGATTATTAACAACAATTTAGCATAAGTTGCGCTTTAGGCTGTGCAAAATTAGCTGGCAACAAATTAGTTTCGTTGCGCTACGTTCGTACTAAAAGGTTACGTCAAATCTACGACGACAAGTCAACGTGAATCCTTTGCCAACGTTGTTGTTTGAAGAGCGAGTATTAGTAAAATTATCTAAAATATCAAAATAATTACACGCCTGACAACGCCATAAAAACGGTGATAAAATTGAAAATAAACGCAAGGAAATAGAAATAAACGCCAACATTTTTCAGACACATTTTACACGAAATTTAACAATTTTTAAAATTCTTTCATTAACTCTTGACGCAAGAAAGTGTTTAAAATCATATGCTAATAATAATAATCATTGTGCATCATATTGTTTTGCTGATACTATTTTGCTTAAAACTACGTAAACAAAAAACTATTAAGCCACCGGCATTTCTACGCTAGGATAAAGCTTACGAAGACAGAGCTACATATAGCGATGGTTGGACGGGTGAAAGAAGCAATAGAAATTTGAGGAAAAAGTTTTTTTGTGAAAGTTGCAAAATTGAAAATTTGAGTCGTAAAGTGAGAAAAAAACTCGCAGATAAACATACGTTACGTCACGTTTTGTTTGGTCATTTTGAGCAAAAAAAAAACGTTGCGGACTTCAAACACAACGACCGACCGTAATGTATTGTTTAACAGGCTATTTTGAGGTATTTTTAAATAAACTATTTTCGTTTCAGCCTTATGATTTTAATTTTAAACACAGTTACACCTGTTTTGACCGTTTTAGAGTCGCCGTGTAAAAAGCTCAAATCCGCAAAAAATCTCAAATAGGTTCGTATTTGGCAAATTCTGGCCGATAGAAATTCCTATAAATGCCAAAATTTATGCTAATATAGGAATGATGAACATGCGGAAATATAAATCGAAGTCTTATATGATTTTTAAAAAATAACACAGACCTGATAATTTTTCAAGGTAAATAGAGTGTTCAGAGTCGCCGCTGAACCGTTTTACCGTCTGGAACAGCTTAGCGATTAACAGTGGCTTCATCGCATCCTATGACAAAACTAGCCAATGCTCTTTTTAGGGCCATAAAACAGTAGATTAAGCGTATTCCTAAACCTAAGCCTAAGCGTTGCAAAAGCGTATTCGAAGCACTACACTGTTTAAATTTTAATATTTGTGATCGTACACTTTTTCATTGAAACATAAGCTTCATGCTTAACATTAACGTTCGCTAGTGTTTGGTGCTTTATTGACTACGGCGCAGCAGACAATCGCTTATTTTACAGAAACTTTAATTCTTTCCAATCGGACATCGGTTAAACTGATGTTTCTGCGCAAACTTTTACAAAAAAGTACACGGAACGCAATTTCGTTTTTCACTTTACATTTACTCACAGTTTAATTCAAGACAGATCTCTTAGGCACCTAAACGCATCAATTGGAAGTCCACGATCCGATGCCGAGTGGCTTACAAAATTAGAAATTCTATTGTATCCAGCTTTCCTCTTGCTAAATCGCAGTTGTAACTTGGTTGAATCCAATTATGAAACATGCAGTTTGCAGGAGTGCAAACTACTGCAATCACACCGATAAATGTATCAAAAATAGAGTTGAGTATACACGATGTCCTCGTACGTAACATTTACCTTGTAAATATTGTATTTTTGGTTTATGCATCGGTTATAATCTGAGGCTTTTAGCAACTATTTCAGTAAAAATTGGTTTCATTATATATTTTTGGGTTTGTTGCAGGGAGCAACCGGAGGTGAAAAATACCGGAGCAGTAGCACGAGGTCAACAAAACTTGCCGGAGCTTGATGTCAAACGAAATTAGGTAGTTAAAATAATGCTTAATCTGTCAACTTTAGAAAACATCTATGCAAAGTTGTTAAAAACTTTGATTTTTGGTTGTTTTTATTTAAAAAATCCCGACAACTTTTACTTCTCACAATTGCACCAAAACTGACAGCCAAACGCACCAAACGATATCATTTTTAAAAACATTAAAAAAATTTCACTGTCGAAAAAACCACAACCGTCGGCAAAAATTCTACCTTAGCCTGGGTCAGAACCGAAGGTCTCTTTTCTTGCCGAGGCCAAAAGCGGACCTCTGTTGTACCAGTACTTTTTAGTCTTTAGACGACACTTGCAACTGGATACGTTCTGTGTACAAACAAATACATAATATGGGCACACAATGCGTGCTTAATAAGTCAACTTTACAAATATATACCGCGTTTTTTATTAGTTTCGTTTTTCTGTAAATACTGTTCAGGCCCGAATAAGAGAGAAACAGACTAATATTTAATTCGCCAGTCTAGATGGTACGCTAGGTTCGAAACTGAGGCCAATGTAAAGAACAGGGCCGGAAGATATTATAACCATAGTTCTAAGCTTAAGCCTCAGCCTACCTTAAGCGTAAGAATGAGCAAATTCGTAAGCCTAAGAATAAGCCTAAGCCTATGCCAAGCAAAAAATTACTCTGAAGCTTAAGCTTACTCTATTGCAGTCCCACAGAAAAACGTTCCGCCCACTAATATTTAAATTGCCTGTCTAGATGGTACGCTAGGTTCGAAACTGTGACCAATGTAAAGAACAGGGCCGGAAGATATTATAACCATAGTTCTAAGCTTAAGCCTAAGCCTCAGCCTACCTTAAGCGTAAGAATGAGCAAATTCGTAAGCCTGAGAATAAGCCTATGCCTATGCCAAGCAAAAAATTACTCTGAAGCTTAAGCTTACTCTATTGCAGTCCCACAGAAAAACGTTCCGCCCCTGATCTTCACATGGGCGAAACGGTTATTTACATATTTTTCAATCCATCTGCTCCATTGAACCCACATCTTTAACTTCCCTGCCAGTCATGTTCTATGGTTTATGCAAATTCATTAATTTATGAATATATTTAAGACTTGATAATTGTACTTTTATTAATAAATCAAATTCTGCACTAAACTTGTCCAGAAATGATTACCGCATTATAAGCGTAATTGTCGTTTGCGGACTAAACAGTAATTTTGTACTCTATCCATTGACGAACTCTAAATTTGGGAAATAGCCTTCCATTGATTCAGATGATACCTTCGGCTTCGGCTCTGGTTTTTTCGCCTCCAGTTGCACCCTGATATAAAGCAATATCGCTACAATTTATTGCTATCAAACTCAAAACAATCAAAACGATGTCCATTTTACTTTATTAAAGCAAAGTCAATGACCGTCATATGCCGCATTCATAGCAGCCGATTCAAGTAAATATACAATAATTTTCAATAAAGAAATATAATAAAACTATAATACTAGGTAATATCCAAACAGATTTCATTCAACAAATAAAATGACTATCATACGCCATCACAACCAAGAGTGGAGCTGTGCTTGTCGTGCGGCGCTGTCTGGCACCTCCCGTCGTCATGCGTCAACTGTTCGGAGCCGTCCGCCACCTTACGAAATCATACGCGAGTAATTCGCATACGATGCCGCACGGTAACGAATGACGCTGGACGTTATACGCTTATTTTCGTTTACAAATTGGTTTACATGCCATTCGGCGCTGTATGGCAATTCGTGCACGATGAAGTGTCGCACCGAACGATGCAGAAACGTGTCACGCTTAGGACTGCACTATGATACTTTTATGTGCTGCGCAGCGACATACATCGTATAGCACCGCATGTTTAATATTTTTTGTAGAGTATAGCGTTACCCTTATACCAATCCAGGTAAAGCAAGCATCGGCAACCGAATAAGCATATTAATTTTCACATTCGCCAAATCTGACTTCAAATCATCACCAATTTCAACTGGATCTTGACCTCCATATATCACAGTTAATTCTGCAAACTGTTTTCCGTTCATTTCAATTTCCCGGCGTCGTTTTTCAAACATCCGTTTAAATCCATCCGCTGTGAGTGGACCACAATCTCGACAACTGAACGTCTGTAGTGACTGCGCAAAGCCGCCTATATCTACTAGAAACGAATCATCGCCAAGCCCAGATACTGAATCCAAATTCAAATGAAACAGCTTTGCACATCGTAGCACCAACATTGAGATACACGCTGATGAAAGTGACGCGTAACGGAAGTTTGCCTGTAACCGAATACGATAAATCAATTTGATTTTGTTTGAATTTGATCTGCAATAATTTTCCATTAAGCGCATAGATGCCGCCAGAAATTTTTGAAAGCGGTGTTATGTAACGTTATATAAAAATTCGAAGGAATGTGTCACAAATTGGAAAATTAGCTAAAACATGGGAGTTCGACATCTAACACACATGGCTGTGCCATTGTTTACGTATAATACGAAAATTGTGTGGAAAAACAAAAATGTTCTGAAATGTATTTAAAAAATTTATTCAAATATAGACAAATAAATAAAACTCAACTGAACTGAATACTAAAAACCAAAACTAAACTGTACAAAGTATTAAACGTTTCACGACCCAATATCTACAATAACCTGCTAACCTATCTTTGGTACGATTATTGGTGAATGTTGAGACTTGTGTTGTCATTATGTCATATGTCCTATATATTTGATCTGTGTGTATTATTTATATGGTTGTTTTTGAGTTGTGTGCTTATCTATAAACAGTGGCTAGTGCAACTGACGCTTTATTGAAAAATAGAATTGTTTTCGCGAAACAAACCATAAAGTTACCTGTTCTAAATTCGAGCAGTATTCAGACACCGTGTTAACCGATGAATCGGTGATCGAAGGAGACATTGCTACGATCGATTTGAGTCCGCCAAACCGTGCGATTGCTCGAAGGTGTTCATCGCCAAAGTGAGACGTGCGCCCAACCCAAAAATGAGATAAATATTTCAGCGGAGTTACCTAAAGTTAGAAATAATTATATACTGCTGATTACAACTATATTTATCTAAAATTAAAACTTATATACTGTTGATTGAAACTATATTTAAAAATGAAACAAAACGAATCCTTCATAACCTTGGGGAGGCGGGATGTAATTAGCAGCAACTGCCATATAGCTTAAAAAATCACAGGCTTGCGTTCGTAGACCTGTACTTTGAGGCCGTCAGTGTTCTTTCCCAAAAATTATAAGCTTGAAGCCAGGAAGCGACTGAATATCCAGGTACAGGTCACAAAATCATGAATCAGCCCTGGTATTCTAGTTCAATTCTAAAACCAACATAAACATAAAAATTATAACACATTAGGGGCCGTGCATATAGTAAGAGAAATGTCTAGTAGCAAACCGATGTGAAATCAACAAAACTAATTTGTATAATTGGCGAAACTGTTACCTTTAGAGGGCCAAAATCGGTTAAAGCTTGACACCCATCAACTCTCAGTTCTTCAAGCAACTGACACGAGCGAACTATTGCTGCAAAATCGTCATTTCCAATCCGAGTGGCATTCAACCACAAATGCCGCAAGTTTTTCAAACGTTGAAGTGGCCGAAGAATTGTTGCTCTGCTAAAAATTAAATAACATTAACCTTTTGCAGAATCGTAAAAGTGGTGTTATACATGCTGTCCAACTTCTCGTGTACAATAGCACAAGGTCCTCTACGGCACCAAAACACGAAAGATGGCATTAAACTTATCTTAAATTATAGCATCCATAGTACACGTAAGTATACAGTTGTTCATTTTGAGCAGAATATGTATGAATTATACAAAAATGACAGAAGATTACACAAACTTAGCACTTATATTTAACTCACAAACAAACGTGGCAAAATTATTGCGGCGTTGAAAAAGATAACATATTTTTTCAATATCATGTTATCTTCAGATTGCAAATAAACCAACTGCTCGGTCAGTAACTACTAAACAATTTTTCATTTGTACTTGACTGGGAAATTGACAACCAACAAAATATGAAATGCAAAAAGTATTTAATGAGGCAACTAAATTTAAATTCCTTGTGGTTTCAAGCTAACAATATAACACATACGTATCAAAGCAAACGTATCGTGAATTTCACTTAATTATTCGTAATACGGATTCAAATTTACGATTATAATCACATAATACGTAAAATTAAATTCAAAACTCGAGATTAAAAGCAAAGAACTAACCAGCATCCTATCGACAACCGCGTCAAATTTGGACATCCTTCAACCAAATCCGCCAATTCTTGATTTTCAACTGGAACCGCATGAAACCCGACACCGGACATCAAGTCAGATCGGATACGTGGAACAAATCGAGCACCGGCGCAATTAATAAACGACAGATTTGTTGCGGAGGACAAAAAATTGTTTATGTTCTTTAAAACGCGTGCAAAATCACGCTCAGATGCAAGTGCAACGTAATCCGACGTGATATATGTAGCGGCTGATAGATCGAATGAGTGTAGACCAGCTAACGCAGGAAATAGGTCCGTTGCTTCCTCAGTTATGATACATGTTGACAGCGATAATATTTCAAGTTTCGGCCACCATGTAATTATCTAATTTAAATAAAAAATGTTTTGTTCTATAGATGACTCGGGTAAGGATTTCGCACGGGTCCTGAGACTGGGTATCTAACTAATAACTACAGTCATATGTGACCGCTGCATTTTGATATATCAGGGTCCCACCAAAATTCGTGTTTCGGCCGGAATTCCTGCAAAAATTAAAGTCCTGTTCCTGTTCCTGCATCCAAAGACACAGGAACCGGCCGGAACATGAACTAGAATTGAATGTCTTTGTAGCAACCGGAACAGGAACCGGAACCAAAATTCGAAATAATTTTCGTCACCGAATTACAGTTGCACTCTTTACAAAACTTGCCAAAAACTTGCTTAAGCGTATTTTCAGATATTTCATCATGTTTTGCGAAAACAGATCAAACAGTTAATTAACAAGATTGAACTAATTGCAAAAACATTCATTTCGAAATGATAATTTTTCAACGTCAAAGTTTCCAATATTTAAATTATATAAAATGAATAATTTACCACAAAACCATAATATATATTATATAATTATAATTTCGATTCAACATTTATCAATATTTTCATCATCCGACACCGATTACCTTGACAGAATCTTCAGGTATATAGTTAGTAACAATAACGGTTCGCTACGCATCAACATTAGTCACCTGTTTCATCAAGGTTCTGTCGATAATCACTCGAAAACTGGTACATTTCAAGGACAAGCGACTCAGATTTGGTCCAATACGACGCGCCCATAAATCCAGAACAAACCATAACCACTGCGGTGCCACAGCTCGCTGAGAAGCTTGTACATTATCCGATCGCATTTCAAATTGATACATACACCGGTCGCTCCACTTGAACACATCTGTTACTGAGTAAAGCATACAAATAGCAAAAGTGATGGTAATGTATACCACGGTTCCACCAGACACCAAAAATATCGGAACCGCTTAATTCAATGTCCGGCTCCGACAATTGCCGGACAGAGATGGCCTTTCTGGGTTAAAAACCGAGACCGGCAAAGAAAATCTCCATCGCGGTCATTTTTTGGTCATCACCGAAAGAAAATAAAAATTTCAAAATAATTGATTTCTAATGCTTTTTTGTAGTTTTTCTGTTTTTTATAGTTTTTGTGTTATTTGAGAATAAATTTCATAATTTCACAGAAAAATTTTAATCATCAGCCATCACAGTTCATAAATACAGTCATACATTTACTGAATTTTCGTTTTTTGGTCTCGGTTCCAAGCACCGAGCCTGAAAAGCGAGATCGAGGGATGCCAAGTACCGAAACTTGCCGAGACCGAGACACCCATCCTTGTTGCCGGAGACGGACAATTGAGCAAAAATTTCAACAAACAGTTAAACGTAATTATCAATTTCTTGCCGGAGTCGGATATCTGATTAAACCCTAATGCATATCACTATCAAACCTGAATCCGCTAGAGTTGCAGCATTTAAAATAAATACCCGGACAAGTATTTTTCGGACCCGATCCATGTTGCCGGAGACAGACATTGAGCAAAAATTTCAACAAATAGTTAAACGTAATTATCAATTTCTTGCCGGAGTCGGATATCTGGTTAAACCCTAATGCATATCACTATCAAACCTGAATCCGCTAGAGTTGCAGCATTTAAAATAAATACCCGGGCAAGGATTTTTCGGACCCAGGACATTTAAAAATGCAAACCCGGACCCGGATTCATTTTCCGGGCAAACCGGGGCCCGGAATTTTTATAACTTAAAATTGAACATGATCCTAAATTTTAAACATAAAAAACTTCTGTTCCATCTATATTCTAGCAGCTTAGTGTGTAAAATATTAATGGGCAGTATGCAATGCGAAGCGACTAATGTCATTCGCAAAAATTACTTCAAGTAAATCAGTAAGTAAAATGTCGAATTAATAACTTAAAATCCGACATGTCATGTTTCTGTGTCCCGAACATTCCAATCATTCCATTCCTAATTAAACATTCGTAATCGTAACTCAAGTATACTTACGTAGGTTATTTATTACCCAACCGAAAGTTGAAGCCTGTTCACTAACTTTTTCCTTCTGCAGTTTGCTTTTACATATGACATACGATAGTTGTCTAAAAGACATGTTGGGACTTGGGAGTGTTTCGTTTCTAATGTTTTTGACAGTTGCGTTGGTTGTGCAAGTATCTGATAAATTCTTTAACCAATTTAATTTAGGAACGATACAGTTATTATTCTGAATGTAGGCGCTGGATGTTAAAATCACTAAGCCAGTATTGTTCCGGGTATTTTTGTAATACGCGGAGTCGGACCCAGATTCAGAATTTGTTGCGAAAACCCGGACCCGGAATCTCTTGAAGAGCAAATCCGAACCCGGAATTTTTCGGCGAAAATACCTGGAATAACCGGAATACCCGGACTCGAATGCAACTCTAGGATTCACCAAGTTATATTCACATGAATGGAGGCAGAATAAATCCTATGCTGATTCAGCGCATCGACAAAACGCTCACGCATCTGTAGTATGTGAGAAAGTCAAAGCATAGTTACAAATGAGTTTCAATTTCTTCTACAGCATACATAACACAATTTATACAACCTAGCTTGGTCCCACTTTGCGCTTAAACGCAAAATACTAAAACCTTCTATGTATGTAAACCTACATACCGAGATCAAGATCACGGATGTCTCTGAACGATGTCAATTGACGCCAGCGACGGCAAACATTAAGAAAACGGACGCGCTCAAGAAACGGTAGCTGCGCTAGAACGTGAGCTAGACACACGTCTGGAATTTGATTAATGCACGACCAGTCCACCAACGAAAAATAACCACGACTACCAGTTGCAGACGAAGGACAGCTGGCAGACATCAGTATAGAATCTCACACTGAATGTAACAAAATTGAATGCGATACCATCGCATATTGCACCATAACAATTCCTGAACATTCACCTCTTTCAGAATGGTCCCGAGTTTATTTCTAGAATATACTAGCTACACTATTACGAGTAGCTTGAAATAACTGGAAAACAGTACTTTGATCTTCAGTCTGCATACGGTTTTACTACAGAAAAACTGTACGATTTAGATATTCAGCTCTTAGTTGCCTGCCCTTACACATATTTGAAACATATGAGCCTAAGCGTAAGCAAAAAATAGTTTACACCAAAATCTACAGCGAGACGGCGCTAAAACATAACAATTTACCGTGCTGCGACTATGCTAAAAAATCTGTTCTCTGTTCAAGCTTTGTACGCTTCCAGCAGTGTACATTGGGACGGCGCTAAAATATAATATTTAACAATGTATACCGTGTTGCGACTATGCTAAAAACAATTCTGTATTGCCAGGCTGAGGCTTACGCATAAGCAATCATGTGCGCTTCCAGCAGTGTACATTCGAGGACTGCATCCAGCTCAAAGGGTCCTGCAGGAAATGGACCTCTGTCTCCCGTAGGATTTCTGCCTGCGGTCCCGTCCGGGCAGCTTCGGTAGAAATATTTTTTCATTTCCGCAAAAATCGTATTGCTTTAGTATGTTATTACGTTTGACACAATTTATGAGGAATTGCCAAAATGTTTTGAAAAATAGAAAAACTGTAACTTTCGACAACTCATTACACTTGCACAGATACATGATAAAATTAACAAATGGAACATTACAATAACCTTCTAAATGACATGCATCACTTTCAGCTCCGGCAAATTTTGTTAGCCTACAGCTACAGTAAGGTACTTTTTACCTCTGGTGACAACCTGGCTTCCACCATATTAAAACTGTTAATACTTTATTATCTTTTTTTGTGCTATCTTTCAAAATTATGACCGAAGTTTAGGTGTTGACACTCCACACCTTGATTTCTACCAAATCTTCACCCTTTTGTCTGTGTTTAAACATTTCCCATATTTTGCAGGTCTGAGGATTAGGTTACTCTGTATGAAGTATTCTATGTGTTTTTCTTTGCCGGAATATGAATTTTCAAACGTTGCATTAAGATCAGTTGGGTTGTAACGTCATTAATGGGTCATCCACGTAATAAATGCGCGCATATAGTTGTAAAAAATTGTCGACCCACCTACTTTATTAGGACCAGTGTCAAAAACCATGGCATAACCAGGGACATATATATGCTACACCATGTATACCAGCATTGATACTTGGAAGTATTTTTTGGACTTAGGATTATTTTGGTTAAGGTTGCCACAGTGGCTTAGTATGTGAAGGAAAGCACTATATTGTATTTGGGATTGCGCTGGTTTTAACTGTATTTTATACACTGGGGTTTTTATGGAGTAATTGGAGAACGTGGAAAAATTTAGGCGAATTTTGGAAAAGTCTAAAATGCACAAAATGGTAAGTCAAATTGACTCTCTCCGAAATAGGCATTTCCTGACTACACAAAATGAGTCAAAACTCGACTCCGCCAGAGTCAAATTGAGTCAAATTTGACTCACGCGGAGTCGAATTTTGACTCAGTTTGTGTAGTCAGGAAATGCCTATTTCGGAGAGAGTCAATTTGACTTACCATTTTGTGCATTTTAGACTTTTCCAAAATTCGCCTAAATTTTTCCACGTTCTCCAATTACTCCATAAAAACCCCAGTGTATACACCGTTTTTGCAGTGTAGTGAGCGATTCTAACGGGGTTAGTGTCACTATACCTTAACCGGGGTAAGCTATTAATGGAGTTAGTTTGGCAAGAAATTAATGGAATTCTAAGCCAGTGGCTGGATTAAAGAAGAATTTAGGCACGTCTGACACAGGATTTCGGATCAGGCTAGACAATTGACATTTTACCTTGGTAGTAATTGTGTCGTGTTATAATTTTATGACATATTGGCATTGGAGGGGGACAGTAAACATTTATTCGGCCGCGTCACTGAATCGGAGCAATAAGCGTAAACATCGGGCTATAGAACAAAAACTGTGGTGATTTAGGGCATTAAAATTAGCAAATCATCAACTTCTCACAGTACCTACAAAAGAAAATCAGTTTTTAATTTAGTCATTTGTTGAAATCAGCGAATTTGGGTGCTGTAAATTTACACACTGTTAAATTTCTACAATATAAAATTCATTTAAAACGTTAATGTAGACAGACACCACAAATTTTGAAAAATGGCTGCCTTGAAATTTCACATTTTGTGTGTGTTTGTACAATTTAGTAGATCCAGAATTAATCAGGGTTTGATCTGAGAGGTTGTCAAATGCTTTTCAAAAATTAGCGTTTTTGTTTCAACCGGTTAGGGTGGAGGCCCTTCAAACAGGGCATGGGGGTTTCTGCGCCGGCCCTGGTCACCCTAAATACTCAGTTTAGACAAAACATGTCATATGAGGAAAATATGAACGGTAAAATATTCACGGCACCACCATACTAAACAAAATACACAAACTTCCTAACCGCATATTAAATAAACTGTTTGTACTCGTTTAATTACATAATAAACACATACAGTTAAGCACAAACTGCTTTAGCTATGTCATAAATACAAAAAATAATCAGCATTGTTACATGAATACACCACATATACAGGTTAATTAGTTCTAAAATTTGAAATGACTTCTTGCACTCAGTATATTGTCCTCCGAAATGATAAAAATTAACCAATACTGTAGTGACCCGAATAAGAGGGGTTCCCCATTTTATGTCCCAATCAATAGGAGTCCGTATCCCTAATAAGAGTCCGTAAGCGGATAGGTGGCTCCCTAAACCCTAATTAGAGTCCAAAAATGTCAATTGTCTTTAATTGTAACGCGTAAGTGACTCCAAGACGAAATAATTTGAGTTCGAAACTCTAAAGCGTACTAAAATTTTGAAAGTACATTCCTAAGTATAATCTTGCACTATCGCTCGAACTATTGACATAAGACAAATAAACGTAATTCAACTGATAATTGCAGTACCGGATATATATCTGTAACGAAGGGTGGCGTAGTGTGGGTTAAAAATAAATAATCCGTAACCGAATAAAAAAGGGGGTACCCTCTGTAGAGGCCAAATAAATATCAGTCCCCCTCTTATTCAGGTCACTACAGTACAATAAATTGAACAAGATGCACGTATGAAAGCTCAGCTTCATGCAGCTGCAGTCAAATAAAGTTGGTCGTAAATATTCCACTAGATTGCGTTCAAACAGCTACTACACTAAAGATGTCCATTCGGTTAAAGCATCGTAGCAAATAACTTTTAGCCGTGCAATTCTTATAGTCGATTGAGATGAGGAACGATTTAAAAAACCAACCAATCTGATTAAATCATCTACACGACACCAATGAAAGCGAAACACATACATGATTTTGGAAACATAAAAATCGTTCAATACACAATGCATAGGAAAAATTGCGGTACAGAAAACACCAGGGAGAAGGTGTCCTGTTACAAATGGCTCAAAACGACCAGTTTTCCTTAAAAAATTTACTATCATCGAAAATACATTAAAAACAGGTGAAAGGTTACGGAAACAGGGCTGTTTTAATTACTAATAGCTGCGAAACAATCACATAAGTTGACTGCAACCAATATTCCGGTTTCGACGAGTATGCAGAAAGTGGTACGAGAAATCTATTCATGTTAGAGCTAAATTTACACCTCCTGCCACGGGCGGGGCGGAGCGGAGAAAAAGTATTTCACGTCCCAAAACAGCATTGGGATTTTTGTTCTGGGGTTTTTAGATACGGTTCAGTTCGCAACCCAGGAAACCCTTTTGGAAATTTTCATAGACCGTAACAGGGATATTTGTTCCGAAATTCTGGCTACTCCCACGCTTCCTGCTACAAAACTTGTACCCTACTAGACCGTGACCTTGATACAAGATAAAAGCAACTATAAAAACTAGTACATGAGATTAACTTTGTGTTCATCTGCTAGCTAAATCATAAGCGTACGAAATACAATCATAATCATGTTCGCATCCAAGAATCAGATTTACGAACGACCACAGGAATTGCTTAAGTATATAGTTTTTTATTTATTTATCGCTGATTTCTTAATTTGTATACATTTTCGCCCACGAACCACAAACAGAATAGTATAAACAGTATCAATTCTGATAATTATTCATTGGCAAAAGTACTATAAATAAAACACAATATATACGATACGAGCAATGAATTGCAAACAGAGAAAAACACAGTGACCTATAGCTTAGATACAGTTAATTATCTCTAATAGAGATATCATCAGCTTAATATCCAACTAAGAGTGGCACTATACTTGTCGTGCGGCGCCATCCGTCACAGTCCGTTACCATACGCTATCGTATGCCAGTAGTACGATACCACACGATGACTGACGCCGCCAAACGTCATCAAAAGTATAGCGCCATTCTAAATTGTACGCAAGCAGAGAACAAACCAGCGGACACTATACCCTAGAGCGATAAGTTCACTTCGAACTAATAACACAATAAGACAACTTTGATAAACCGCAACTTTCACCGTAATAGAAAATTTCGATTCAGAATCGCGTGCAGAACAAATCCACAAGACTCCATAGTGTGGACTTAATTGTTCACATGATTCAATATCTTAATATCTTACAGTACATAACATTTATTCTGCATGCTTTTCTTCGAAATTTCACGCTAACTGGACAGCGAGAAACGATTTAACAACGCAACTGTTTTTTGGCAACATAATGATAATGCAATCTTACCACAGCCATCCGTTTAGAGACACGAAACAACCCAAAAAACCACCAAAGTTACGTACGTAATTTGTGCATCGAACTAAATACAAAGCCGTAGCATCCTGTAACAAACAAACAAAACGATAGCAAAACCAAAATAAAATACAGAAATCATCCAAATCGTCAAAAAGTTTTTTCCCCAATATTTCAAGGTAAACAACCAAACCATCCTAAGTAAAAATACCTCAAACGCTTTAAATAAAGCAAATTTTGTTCGCCGGTCTATACAGATGTGCTGGAATTCCGGTATAGAAATTAGCAACAAACCTATAGTGTTGAACCAACGAAAAAATTTTAGACAACCAGAACAACAAACGTCATAAACATGAATAGTTTGGTTTCCAGTACTTGTTTTTTGAACGGCGTTATCCACATACTATATTTTGTCGTATATACAAACAAGAAGTTCAAAACAGATTTTAGATTTGAGTGAAGCTCGAGGAGTAAAACTACGGATCCTGTTCTTCAACAGTACCTTTGTAACACGAATACCATACGAAACAGACAGAAAACTGCACACTTTCCAACTACACTCATACTGGTACACGTAGTTGCACACATGTGCAACTTTCAAGTTTACAAATACGTATGAGACTTCCTATGTACTTTGATTTCAAAATGTTTGAATTTTCTAAACTTTTTTTCCAATCAGGGCCGTTGTATACGTTCCTGTTTCAAATCTAAAACTGCTGATGGTTCTTGTTCCATTCATTTAGCGCGCTGTTTTTAAAAATCATAGAAAAGATAAGCTGTGCGAAACGGTTTTTATATCTAATTTGCATACGATATATTTATTTGCTCATAAAATAACGTAACAGAACATAAAATCTATACTAAATTTCCATTCTAAAAGTCAGCTGGAACGATGCCCAAAATAGGAATATTTGGCGTTCAGGGTATAATAATATAGATACATAGGCTACACAGCAATCGTACCTTCAATAACACTAAACGCTAGGCTATAAACTGAATAAAACAAATCAACATAAACATAAATAGCAGAAAAAGCCAATAAAGCGAAATACACTTAGTCAAAAATTAATTTCAAACAAAATAATTTTACTCAACTGCATCGTAATCCTCTTACAACTAATTCATTTTCTATATCTATAACAATTATAACTTTAGGTTCTTTAATTCAAACCATCTTTTAACAGCGATAAAAACACCACAACAAGCACATTTTAAAGTCATGGCAGTAAGCGTGATTTATAATAATACCGACAACGGCGACCCAACTGCTCAAGACCATTATAAAACAACGGTAACACGACGCCTCCAGTTCTGGCATTGCCAATTATTGAAACTAAAGTTTTTCAAAACCAAGGCCAGAAAACATTCTAGACATAGAGAATGTTTCAAAAACATTGCAGTAGACACAACACTGCACAAACAATTCCACAGTTAAACCGAAGTTACTGCATTCGGAACCGCCTTGATGTGCTCGCTTCTATAGATGCCTTGCTTTGGTATAACAAAGTGTCATGCCATTAATCAACCGATCACGACGCCGTATCTGTCTTCGACTTTACAGCAACCACAACATCATTGGCCGAACTAGTTCGTCCAGCCAGTGAACCCGAGGTTACTACATTCATCGCTGATGACAATTCCGTCTTAGTTGCAGCAACAGCGGCACTAACCGGTCTTAAAATTACTCTAGGTGAAGTTGCTTGTTTGTTCGCTTTACTATGACTAGTACATGGCTGCGTATGCGATATGCGTAACTGCAAATGAACTCGTTCACTTGGATCGTAATAGTA
This sequence comes from Enoplolaimus lenunculus, assembly GCA_030248215.1. Lineage (NCBI taxonomy): Eukaryota > Metazoa > Nematoda > Enoplea > Enoplida > Thoracostomopsidae > Enoplolaimus > Enoplolaimus lenunculus. The sequence goes on from JASANG010002309.1 coordinate 73,460, forward strand.
TTTGTGTCGGACGTGCCACGCTACGCTGGCGACTGCAGAAATTGTTCTGAATTGATGTATAACATTACGCGGTAGGAAATATATATCGTTATCGTGCAGTTGGAAATGGGCATATCGGACACCGTCGCGGCGTAAAGCGTTTAATTTCGCTTCTTCAACCCATTGAACACACTGCAATACAATATAATATCCAGACATAACTAATTAATATTATTAATAGTTATAGCCATGGCCGTGGTGCACAGTTTTATTTAAAAAATTAAGATACTGATATTTGGTAAGTTTGTTTAAAAATTTTATGTCAGGATAAAAAACCTGGGTATGGACATAAAATGCGTACGGTCCCACGGCCGGACTATAACTATCATCATCATCATCATCATCATCATCATCATCATCATCATCATCAACATCATCATTATTATTATTGTTTTATTATTAGTATTATTATTAGTATTATTATTATTATTATTATTTCGAAAAACTCTGCATCAAGATTTTAGGTAGATTTATACCAAACGCCCTCAACGCGTTTCACCCGGTAGTTACTTGGCCTATTTGGCCATGTACCGTGTCCCAACGAATAGTCACATGCAGTGGCGAGTCCAGAAATTTCTAGGGGAAACTGCTAGATATAACACTGTGAACAACTCGCTAGGTAGGTGAGCTAGAATCAGAATGCCATTTTAATGCTAAACTTTTGTTCAAATTTTGGTTTTGATTCCGGTGGCAATGTAGCAGGACCAAGACCGGTGTGCTCACTCCTTGAATCGGAAAGCGCAAAGGGTGTCGAGGCCTAGAAAAATGTCTCAAACACTGAACAAACGGACCATAACACTAACTTTGCGTACCTGAGATACTGGAGGTTCATAGAGATCAATTTGTAACCGATCCACTACAGTTAAAAAGTCTTCGGAATTAAACGCAATAACATCTTTGACTATACGGTCTTCAGTGTATCTGTAAACAAAGTGAATACCTCGGCTAAAACGCACTATAGGTTTCCAACAGATATTTCATTTTGAACCGAGTGCAACAAGTTAATTAAAAATGTCAAACCAAAAATCGTGAGTCACCCTTTTAGCGTTCCTGCATTTTTTATATACACGTATAGCTTCAAAGCGGCAATCTTACTAACTTCGCCACAGCCTAACGACAACGCTAAACGTATATGTTTACTTATATCAAGGCCTACAATTTTGGCGCTTTTATTCAAAAGTTACGTTTATTTATATCCCTTGGGCATAATTAAAGTCAGGGCATTGTTCCAAACCAGTTGGGCTCTTACTTCTGACCACAATGAATCGCTTTAAGCACGGCCACTGCCGCTGTTGTTTTTCGGTCCAAACCGTGGCCAACATGGTCTGCATGTGAAAACGTTCTATCTTCGAACATAATTTCGCGTCGTTCCATTGAGCGTCCACGAGAATAAATATTATTTTTCTTGTGCAAACCAGCAGCACGCGACCATGCGTTATTAGCGTTATTTTGCCTGAATTCATTTAAACATTGAAAACTCAATTTTACAAATGGCCAACCAAGCTAATAAATTGACGGATATAAGAAGCAAATACTTTTGCGTTCTTATAAATTTAAAAACACTTCGAATTGAAATTACAATTAGAGCTAAAAATTTAGAACAAGCTAGAGTTACAATAATACTGAACGTGAAACGAATGTTGCTGATTTTGCATTATTTTCGGCAGAAACAACCAAGAAAATTTTCCAGAATGCAAACTTTCTAAATGTACACCATGCCTTTTCGTTAGCAATCCACACAAAAACCAAAAATAACTATATCTTTGCTAAATTGCTTTAAATTCAGCCCACTTTCGTTTCCTAGAAGACGCTCCAGTGGCAGCGGCTTTATTTAGAGCATCTGTGGGAATCATTTGTTCGCCTGGTCGCATCCAAACAATCGGACCGTCGTTGCTGCATCGCGGTGAATCCATTGAAACCATTGAATCTTCACCCCAAGGCATCATTGGTTTCAAAAACGGTGATCTAAACAACATCAATCCATTTTACATAACTTATCTTTCAGAACTTTACGTACATAACAAACTTGCTTTGCCAGAATAGGATGTGGATTTAAAAACCTTTCAGACATGTTCTACTAAAGCAAGTACTGTACGAAGTCAAAAGAAGTTAATGACTCGAGATAATTTGATACCTTGCTGCATTCCTACCCATGTCTACAACTTACTGTTCCAATTTGGTCACAAAATCAGGCAAATAATCGCCACACTCTTCTTGAGCTTTGCCAACAACACTCATACTCATCATTGGACCATAACGGTACGTCCCTGCAGAATACGTTGCATAAACAGCTTCACGATATTGCTTCATGGACATTGTACAGATATCTTGTTTATTTGAAAGGCTAAAACATAACCGAGAAATATGAAATCATAACCGACAGATACGAAAACGTACGTGACAGCACGGTGCAAGCGGAATTTCAATTTCGATTAGAATATTAGAATTCAAATCTATTTCCCCTTCCGATTGCAGGTACATTCGAAAACATAATCGTAATTCTCCATCGTTTTAGCTTGTATTATTTGTAACTGTGCGCGAAGACTAACGAGAAGACGCAGAACCTAGTATTTTGCAATTAACATACTGGTTATCTAACTGATATACATATCCATAGCCAATTAAGTGAGTTTCTATACACACCACAGCCCTGGTCTTCTTTTTCAAAACTCGAAAACCGGGCATAACGCTCTATTTCACCACAAAGCCACATCTTTATGAAAAGCAGCACTTCAAACACAGGTAAACCCAAAAATTAATAGCGCCTATCTATACCTTCCAATTTTAACAACGAGATTTTGATGTTTCTTGCTGAAGTATTCAAGCAGATCAGGCAAGTACTTCGCACCACCGTGAACAATTCCGATTACGTGAAGCGGATTGCCGTCTTTTTCTCGAAACGTTTCCTAAACCAGCGTTATATTTACACAATGTGTAGCTAAACGGAGCACACTTAAGTAGTATTTTATTACTACATGCTGGCACAGAAGCGGCCTAGTTAAGATGCGACCAGATCTTCGACCTTGGCTGAAACCCGACAAAAATCAACATCCGGCTACTGAAATCAACATCCGGCTACTATTCAAAAATCCACACTTCGCATATATAATTAATTCTGCAATAATAACCCACTTGAGCAGCTAGAGCTCGAATTAGCCACCACTATGCCTGCTACACAACCGACTATAAAAACTGGGTAATATGCAACATACCTGCTCTCAAATGCTATATAATTGTCATTGATTACGTTGCACTCCAATTAGGGTGCATCTACTAATTTTTAAGTGTTCCAATCTATAAACACTGTGTTTAAAATTGCCTAAAACCCTAAAGCGAACAGCGCACACACCAGGGATGGGCGGTCTCGGTCAAAAATCGAGACCAAGACCAACCTATCGAGACCGAGACCTTTGATCTCGCTCTCGGCCAATTAACCGTTACCAAAAATAAAAATAAGATTTTTTAACACATTGAATTGCCGTTTCATACAATTAAACTAATAAATAGCCTCCAAAATTTATTTTTTATACTTTATTTTTCACTTGGCTAAAAACATTTAACATAGCGTAACGTTATAAATGCGCATGATCCATAATTTTTCAAACGATGTCTTGAATGTTTTAAACGCAAAAAAGCAACTATTTGTGCTTTGTCACGAAAAAATCAAACTGTTTTGGATTTACTTTCAAAAATAGAATTTTCGGTAATCAGAGGGGTCATTCTGTTTCTCAAATCAATGATAACCAGCTAGCGGTCCTCCACAATCGTTCGCTGTCCGTGTTGGTAGCGGTAATGCGCAAGTACTTCAGGGCCAAAGCTGCGATCTAAGGAAAATTTTTGTGATTGCTTATCGTTTTTAACCTCTTTGGTCTCGGTTTTCAAACCAACGAGACGGAAAAAAGCAAGACCGAGACCGCCCATCCTCGGCACAAACGTTTATAAAACTAATTATTCCCAACTCAACTGCAATAGTTAGTTACTTTGAGGGTTTATAAACCATTAATTGCAATTCCTCGCTCCCAAAAACCCTTTAGTATTGAAATCAAATCACTTTCTAACCTTAATAATTAGTTTAATAATGTAAAAAAATCCAAAGTTAGGTTTAATTAAATAAGCTAAATATGTTAATTAGTTAGCAGCTAACTTTTCATTTATCGATTTTGGTGGTTTATAAACAATTTATTCAGATTCCTCGCACCAAAAACTTTGTAGTACTGAAATTAGGTTGATTGTTACCCTAGCAATTATTGAAATAACACAGAAAGTCCCAGTTTAGGCCTAACCAACTAGACAAATTGGCCTGTAGCTTGTAAACACCTCAGAATTTTAAAACTTTAAAATGAGGCTAACACCCCAGAATAATAAGCTTTCAAACAAAAAAGTTTATCAAAATCCGTTCATCGGTTCCTAAGATTCTCGTCGGACTGCGGACTGACATCCACTTTTCGACCCTCGAATACAAAACATAAAACACTTCGCGAAACTCGGAGCTTTACTCGCAGTTTCGCTTCGCTCAATAAACTTACATCTAAAAACATTCGCGCAAATTGGTGCATTTGTGTCGAATTGAGCCGTTTGAGATCACTTGTATACGCATGAACCATAGAAGCGCCTCCATTTCGATGGGTTTCGATCCGAATTAAAGGCGACAGCGCAGCGCAGGCAAACAAAGGCTGTTTGGGACCAATGCTGTACTGACGTAATACGTTTGCTTCACTTGATCCGCTATCACTTAAGTCACCGCCACGTAAATGAGACTTTACATTTTCGAGTTCACTCGAATTACTTTTAACAATTTCTTTAGCCTTGGGCTGTGTGTCAACATATTGTGTGGGCGCAAAAGTCTGAGAGAATACACTACTGTCGGATAAACAACAACAATATTCAACAGAAGCATTTAGTTGCATGTTGCGAGCCATTTTTTGTTGCTCGAGCGCTGCATTGTTGCCATCAAATCCTGTATTCACATTGTCGTGTAATACGGCTGATCCTGAGCTGCTAAAATGAGCATTAGTTTGAAACTGCACATTTTGACTAGAACCGACACTACTTTCCAATTCTGGGGCTAGTTCCGCTTTCGTGTCGCTATCAAGGGAACAAGTGAAATTTCCGGTTACTTCAGCTAATTCTTGGCTCTCTACACAACTAGCAATTTCCGACGTGGAAACAGCACCAATTGGCGCAGTTTGGTTTCCACTGAGCGAGCCCTCACCTGCACTATCGGTATTTTTCGCACAATCGGCAATTAAGTTTCCTTGTTGCACAGCGGTAAGCGTACTGGGCTCGAGATCAGCGCTATAACTAACCAACGCCACAGATTCTGGTTCAATCTGCACTAAACTATCCGGCTTCACAGCCAGATTACTTTCAGAGCGTGTTTTTCGCAATTGAATATCACCTATATGTAGTTGTTTATCGTTAGTCACGGGTAGCGTGTTACCACTATCCGCTATCGGTGAACTGTCTGTTTGATGTTTTGATATTCGCTCAGGCTCAGTTTTGGCATCAATCGCACTCAGCATTACAATACAATCAGCCTTTCCTGCAGTTGGTCCACGACTTTCACGAAATGCTGCGACAGCTCGACTGCGTTGGGTTTGCTGAATAAGTTCACGATTTTCTTCGGCATCTTGAAGTAACAAATCCGTTCGGCTCCAACGTTTTTTCGGCCGGCTGCCGTCAGTGCTCTTACTACCTGGAGATTGCGAACCGTCCCCACGTTGAATTTCATAACCACGAGATGAAGACTGCGGGTCTTGAAAAGTGTTCCACAACTGATCATTACTAGTGGTCCTTCGTAATAAATTTTTTGCTGGGTTGTTTTGATGTGCTATGCCACGAGAATTTACAGCATTCTCGTTAAGCTTAAATTTACTACAAATTTTACATATTTTGGTATCAGTAGAACTTGTGAGATTGTCCGAAACGAAATGCACTGCTGGCATTACTTCTTCTTTTACGCCAAGGCAGGTAGTGACTAAATCTTGAGCGAGCGAAAGCGTTTGACTGCCACGATTGTACTTTTTGGGTGCATGACTTCGAGTCTGAACTGCAACGTTATGCGTTGCGTTTCCCACGGAGCGGATTTCTCCAGGAACAGCGATTTCAACTAATAACTCATCAGTGGTTTGAGATTCATTATCCCGTCGTTCGCTAAATGGATAGCCTTCCAATCTTTGCTCAATATTTTCACTGGCAACACTAATGTGAAATTTTTCGTCGAACATATCAGGAAAAATTTGGGTTTCCACGTCGGACGTAGATGGCCGGCACTGTACCTCACGAGAATTGCAATATGCCGCGGCGTAGCTCTGCACAACTCTTGATCTGTTGTTCAACTTCGCGACCTCGGGCGGACAGTCCGTGCGTTCTTGATTGCTAACAGCAAAGTCAGCTTCACTAAATCTCACCCTACTCCCTTGTTCTGTCCCAGAATTCGGCTGCGACACCATTAAATAATCCGTCTGAACTGTTTGATCAGTCACCGAAACGTTAGATTGACCTAGTATGACAGTCTGAACTTCAGCAAATTTCATTTCAATCCGTCCCCTTCGTATGCAATCATCGCATAATTTTGCTGCTACCGGTGACAAATCTGCCATCCGCTGCGCTGCGGTACTTCCAGATCCCGCAGCACTAGTTGAGCAATCACCACTGGAACCAGACTCGTCTAAATTAGCGTCACCAGTTAATTGATTTTCGACAAACGTTCGCGGGACATTCGTGGTAGACCCAGTATCAACTTCAACCCCAACCGAACAAGCCGATAAATCTGCCATATGTCGTTGATGAACAGCGCTTACAATACTATTTCTCGCAGTAGCCGTGTCCGTTGGAACTTCGCCCCCTGGATCGCTAGCCGCCAGGAGACCAGCCGGAAGCAGGGTTAAGTCTGGTAAGCCGGCTGAGGCTGACAAGGATGCATCTGATTCAGCAATAGCTGCGAAAGACGCCCTCTGGTAGCAACAACTTCTAGAATCTTGGGGTGGTATACTTGACGAATGGATAACAACATCGTCAGTTTGCGAATGTTTATTGCGCTTCGGTCGAATTTCTGTTTGACTTCCACCGTTCGCAAGTTTTAGTTTAACTGTTTGTACGCGACGAGTTGACGTTTTCGGTGACACCAGTGCAGGGCTAAGCTGAACAGCCTTATCTTCCATGGTATTGCGATGTGTGGACAGTGGGCTATTTGCTAAAGTAAATACTGTTAGCGGATGTTTTGCTTCAGAGGACGCGGCTGGACGCGGTGACTTACCGGAAGGGCTTTGTTTCGAGCTAGTGTTAGGGACAGAAGCAGTAGTACTAGAAACAGCGAGCCCAATCCCTGAGGTATGTGACGGCAGCATCTCGGCAGGTTTAACGTGAGGAGAAGTAGGACTGTGTGAAACTGAACTTGTTCTAGAACGATCAGAAATTATTTCGTTACCAGTTTTGCAATGTTTCAGTGTATTCGGAGCCACAACCCTGTCCGATGCTTTTCTTCTTTTTTGCCTTTCGTTCTGTTTGTTCGATTGATTCGAAGTGTCCGTCAGTTTAGCATCCGCAGTAGTTGACTTGTGTTGTTGATTGCCGCGATGACCTGAGTAACAAGAAGAGGTTTGAGCTGATGAAACTTTAGGAGATCTACGCCCGGCCAAACACACATTTTCCTGCTTATTCTGCTGCAATTCCTTTGGATATTGTTTCTTCACTGGTCGATCTGTACCATGCGCAACAGCGTCTATGACACTCGAAAAGGTATCCTGTTCAGTTGCAGAATGGTGTGGAATGTCCGATTTCGCCTTTACAACGTTTGTGAAAGATTTACTTACCGAACAGTTGTTAGAGACCGCATTAAGATTATGCTCTAACGACGGTGCGGTATTTTCAACTGAATCAAAATTCTTCGAGCTAAAACTATGCGGTTCCTTTTGCTTTCTTTCAATGTCTGCATCATTTCCATCAGGAACAAATGTTGTAGTTTCATCAGTAGGAGTTATGTTTGCAATGCCTCCTCTATTCACCATTTTTATAGCGTCATGTTGCTTGACATTTTTTGAGGAGCAATCTACAGCAACACTAGTCAACAAACCCTCAGATTTTGTCTTTGGCGATTCCAAACCACTTGTCTTACTTTCGGAAATCGAAAGTGGGTAGCATTTTTTCAAAATCGGTTTCTTCAATACAACCTTACCATTGACAACACTTTTTGGCGTTAGCGTTTTATTACTACTACTAGTTTGCTTTATTTTTTCTGATGTTAAATTTACTGGTCCGGTCTTCATAATATTCGACTTCAACTCATCAGCAGACCCTGAGGCAGTGTCGTCAAGTTTACTTGCTCTATGCTGTAAAAGTTCAATAGATTTTACAATTCCATCTCCAGCACCACCACCACCACTATCATCATCGTCATGATCATCCTCGCCACCACAACCACCACCACCACTACCACCACCGTTATCAGCACCTTCAACGGTTATTTTTCCACAGTTCTCAGTCGTATATTGCAAAACTCCAGATACTGATTTCAGCTTGGGCGACCTGCATACATCAGCACAGGTAGCTGTTTCTGACGGCTTTAGCTTTTTCGTTCTAGGTACATGGCCATCGGCGGTGATATTTTCGTGTAAATGTCGTTTAGCCGTCGACAAAAGTACGTCTGAACTCGCACTTGACGCTACAACTCCCTGAGAATTAAGGATCTCTTTAACTTTAGTCAATACCTTCTGTTGCCCTTCAGCCGATAGCGACTTCGCTGTGCCAAAAGTTGACTGACTAGCAGCACACTTTTTTCCATCATTACCGCCGAAAGTTTTCAATTGTAAAGTTGCGTTCTCAGTCAAACCCCTTTGTGTATGATTTTCATCATCAACAATCCATTGTAATCGCACAGAAAGGGCAGTAGTATCTAAATCGTTCTGTTCAATTTTCGCATTTTCCGATTCAACAGGTCCATATTTTGAAGCTGATTTCTCAATACAATCCGAAGCAGAAGGCAATGCTGTTGAAACCTCATTGTTAATCTTACTGCTACCCAAAACAGCCGTATCATTTAATTCTGTGCTTACTGCAGATTTTGATTTCATAACCCTTTCAGTACTCTTTGTATCCGGATCACGTAAACCAGAGCTACAACCAGTCGCAGGCTCAACACTAACACCATCAGCAGCATCCTTACCAATTAATGTTTGTTTCTCCGATAATCTGGCTACATTTTCGCACACAGAAACTCTTCCGCTACTCCACACTTCCTGTTCAACATTTAAAACTTTCGAGTCAAGTTCCTTGGGGTCAGCAACCAATGACCCTGGCAGATTTTGAGACCCTGGAGCAGTATTAGGAACAGTACTCAACAACGACGACAAATTGTTCCAAGTTTCAACCGCGGGTACTGGTGTGTTATTCACACCAGTGTCCGCAAAGTTTCCTGGAGATACCAAACCGCTAGTGCTCAAGTTTCCAACATGCGATCCTTGGTCCGATGTTTTCCTTTTATCCGGCGAATGGCTTCTAGATAAAGGCGTGGATGTCGGCCCAGACTGATTCGTAGCTGTATATCGATTTCTATCAAAAATATTCACCATATCGTGGACCGCAGGTGGAGACAACGAGGCTACATCGATCGAACCAGTTGATAGCTTTGTACCAGTGTCCGACAAAGATGAATTTATCGAATTCCGCCGCCTATAATGTCCAGTCAGCAAACAAACTGGTTTTGTCGTTCCAGCCATCTGAACACCAGCAGCCGGGTCATCATCGGAAGAAATGTCCTCTATAGCAATACCCAGATACGCTAAGGAACCACTATTATGTTTTCCATTGTCAATTGTTTGCTCACGGCAGGTTGCTTGGTTCCTTACCTCGTGATCACTGCTATCCACATCATCATCACAACGCAAGTACCTTGAATTTTTCTTCAAAATCGATTTGCGACAAACTAAGTCTTCACGGGCTGACCGTCGACTCACTGATTTACATAGAGGCACATTGTCGCTGCTGGAAAGATCAGAGTTGCCCTCGACAACCGAACGCAAATTTGCTGTACTAGGTTTGGCCCCCGCCAGAGGTCTCACACCCGCAAACACTGCTACATTAGCGCCAGAGTTGCTTGTGACAGTACTGGTACAGTTTTCGTGATCGTCATAAAATTGCGTTGGGGATGAAGTCGTGTTAATCACTTCATGTCGATATGTAGTCTAAAACAAAAAACTAAAGCCTAGCGCATGAAATGCATCAAAGTTTAAAATATTAAACCGTTCATATGTTATTTATTAAAGGGCATTATACAACAATGGATCATGTGGTTTTTTATATTCAGAAGTTTGGCAAAAGAATCGTCGGTCAGACCAGATATGAACTATGCAGGGTTTCGACAGAAACTACGTCTTACACTAAGCAGGAAAAAGCCACTAGATTACTTAAAATTGGCCATAATTCAAAAGAAAATATGGGGTTCATCTATTTTGTCCGTTTTCTTTCGCGGGGCTTCCAAATTCTTCAAAAAGACGCGCAAAACATTTTAGAATATGAGGAACGTGCAGACAAGACCCACGTCGTCTAAAGACGTTTAGTTACAGCAAAATTTTTTAAACCGTAAATTTTTGTTTTTAAGCCTATTCTGGATAATCTGAAACAAAGTTGTAAAATTAATCCTGTTTTACAAAGCCGAAACAGGAATTGAATTTTTGCAGGAATTCCCATCACCGTAACAGTAATTGCAATTGTTCCAATTTTCGAGAATATATTCATACCAAAAACTAACAACTCACGAACTCCAGCAACATCGAACACCAAAACAAAATACATATGAGCTTACATCTCCAAACTCAACACTTTCGGTATCATCATCGTCAGATTTAGCGCCCTTTTCCAAATTCTCGCTAGGTTTACTCCCACTGCTATCTTCAACCAAGGGTACAACACCTCTAAAGTACGACGTTCTACGTTCGTCTAGAGCGATCAGTTCACCATGCTCCTGTCCAAGATTTTTGCGCTGTGCTACTTTAGTTATATCAGTCGACACGTATCCAGCCACTTGTCTAATATGCTTGCGTTTTACGCGATCTGATGCTTCCTTTGATTTTGTTCGCGATGCTTTATCCCGGCTGCTGTTTGAAAACCTGAATCTCGATTCTTTGATTGCGATATGTTCAATCGATCTATGTTTATTTTGATGACTACAATTACTGTCATTCGAACCAGCTTGACCAACCGCCTTTGCATGTACCTGTCTGCCTTTATTAGAACAGTTGTGGTGGATGCTTTGCTTTGGTATAGTATCTGGTTTAGAAGATCTTGAACTACTGCTGGAGCGCTTGTGCAGTCTTCCAGACGAATGTTTGTTTGTAGTGCTGGTAGCTGCAGGTTGCACAACCGAAGTAGATTTGGCCGACGTTAACCACGGCAAATTGGCTGCACCTGGAGTGCCAACTTTAATGCAAGTAGAAGGTAAATCTCGGCCAGACTTTTGGCCATGTTTCAAATATTTCAACCGCATCGAAGACGATAGTGAATACGCCTTTTGCGATAAAGAATCTGAAAAGATGAACGCATATATTACAGTAAACTGAAAGCATAGAACAACTGGTACTGAAAATATGCGCAATTCTTATGGTTCCGAGAAGCCTTAAAACACAATACGATACGTATATAAATCAGTAGGGTGTAAAGCGGAACTGAATTATACGAATCGGAACAGGAAATTTATGCTGAAATCGAAAATGTAAATTGTTAGAGACCACACTTTTACATGCCGAGTTAATTGAATCGGAATAGGAATTCCGGCTGCACCCCAAAACCAGTCGTAGTGGGACTACATGTATTGAGCGAAGCTCGAACACACATAAGCAGTTAAGCTAATATGCAAATTAGTTATTAGCTAACTATTCATTTATTGGTATTGGAGGTTTTTAAAAAATTATTCAAATTCCTCGCACCTAAATAATGTAGAATGTCCTAAACATAAAACGGTTCGCGAAATCCGAGCTTCGCTCGGAGTTTCACTTCGCTCAATCAACGGCACTTATGGTGCGCAAACCTCATGGTTCCCCACATTGTATGCTAGGCTGCATTGCATACACACATGAATGATTCCCTGTGACCAGTCGTAGTGGGACTACATTTATTGAGCGAAGCTCGAACACAAGTAAGCAATTAAGGTAATATGCAAATTTAGTTATTAGCTAACTATTCATTTATCGGTTTTGGAGGTTTGTAAGCAATTTCCTCAGATTCCTCGCACGCAAAAACCCTTCAGCCACCCTAATAATTATTGGAATAATTTAAAGTCCTAATTTTGTCTCGTCGATTAAGCAAATATGCAAATTATCTATTAGCTAACTACTCATTTATTGGTTTTAGACGTTTGTAAACAATTTATTCAGATTCCTCGAACCTAAAAACCTTTTAGCGCTGAAATTATATTGCTTTTAACCTTAATAATTATTGAAATAGTTTAAAAAGTCCTAATTTTGTCTGGTCAATTAAGCTAATATGCAAATTAACTATTAGCTAACTATTCAATTATCGGTTTTGGAGGTTTGTAAACAATTTAGTCAAATTCCTCGCACCTAAAAACCATTTAACGCTGAAATTATATTGCTTTTAACCTTAATAATAGTGAAATATTGTAAAAAGTCCTAATTTAGGCTTATTAAACTATGCTAATATGCAAATTATCTATTAGCTAACTGCCCAATTATCGGTTTTGGATGTTTTTAAACAGTCTACGCAGATTCCTCGCACCCAAAAATCCTTTAATGCTAAAATTAGATTGCTTCTAACAGTAATAATTAGTGAAATATTGCGGAAAGTCCTAATTTAGGCTTAATTAATTATGCAAATTAGCCTGTAGCTAATAAACGGCTTAAAATTTTCAAACCCCAATGCGAGGTTAACACCCCAGGATAATTGGCTTTCAAACAAAAAAGTTTATCAAAATCGGTTCAGCCGTTCCTGAGATTCTTTTCGGACGGACGAACATCCACCTTTCGACCCCCAAGTACAAAACATAAAACGCTTCGCGAAACTCCTAGCTTCGCTCAACTACGTTAAAATTCCACACAGCTATACAATTCACGTAATTTTGGTTCTGAACAATTGAAAAACTGTTTCACTCATAGTAGTTCTAGCACTCTTTTCTGACTAGCTTTCTGTAGATAATTTTAAAAAATAATATAACATCTCAAGTCGCACAATACTTACCGGCTACGCGTGGACTTAAATTTGAGCTGGCTATAATTCGCGCTATTTCACCAAACCGATTTGATGACGTCATATTTGAAGAGTTGGAAGTAGATCGACCTTGGCGTATAGAACGCGTTGGCAACCCATCGCTATTTGGCCGCAATGTTTCGCTCGCTGCTGTTCCAGCCAACGAGACAGCCTTTTTGTTGCTACGATAGCGTTGCAATGGCGACGAAGTTACCGGTTTCCTACTAGTGCCCCAACAACCAGCGTATAAACTTGAATGTGTACCAATAGCGAGTCTAGGATCTCTAAGAGGACTACGGCTACTTAATTCTGAAGTTACATGTTCATGCTGACGGTTGTGATTATTAGCAGAGTGGGAAGAATCTGTAGAATGACCAACAGACTTCTTTTGGTGATGCGCGATATGGCTTTCCGGTGCGCTTGTGCTTTCGTGCATTAAATTTGACGACGAACGGTGCATAATCTCATGAGCTAAATCATACATTTTATGAATAAAAATCACATACTGATATGCGCCAGAAAAGAAATTGATAGAATTCCAACTGACTGATATATGCAAAATGTATCGGAAAAGAACCGACAATTTTTTTGCAGTGCCGATGCCGATACTCAGAAAAAGTGTCGATTATTACCCATGGTGCGACCGGATATGAATTTACCGGATACCGGAACCGGATAAGGATTGTGCAGTTTCTACCGTAGCCGGATACGGATAGTGGATTTTCTACCGGAACCGGACACTAATCGGATATAGCATCTAAACTTGTGCATTATTTGAACTTCTTCACTTGCCCAGAAATGCTATTGCAGCATGTTGTTAAAGACGCTCACTTGTAAAAAGCAGATTTATGAAATTTGGAACCACTGCCGTAAATATCTGGTATACGGTACGTTTATATGGGACTCCGGAACCGGATACAGAGATTTTTTCCAGATATTAAACCTTATGCGGATATCTAATCGCACCTTGAAATATACTGCAAAATACTAACGTAAAATTATTAATACAGTGATGAGCCTAAAAGTGAAAACCCCCGTTTTGTGGTCATTGGTTTAATTCATTATAAGTAGTGACTTTTCTAAACCCAATACCCCTCACCTTGTCGTCTATAAGAATGGCCACTCTTTCGCGGAGATATCTTTATAGTCAGCGGAGGCACCGATTGTGTTGGTGGCGACCTATAAAACAAACTAGAAGGTAATTTAACACAACGATATATTTAAATACACAGGTGAGCATATTTTAGCGCATTTAGCGAAATTCATCTTAATACGGTTCTAATCAAAAGTGAATAGCAACATACGTTGGTATATTTGTAGTATATATGTACGTATTTAAAAATACTCAAGCAAAAAGCACCGCTTACGTAGCAGCAGTAACGACAGTTGCAGGTGCTGATTTTGTTGCTGTCGAAATTGAGCTATCTGAGGCACAAAGATTCGTCATATTAGCCATATCGAATTTTTCAGTAGTAGTCGTGCTCGCTTCCGCGTTTAGTCCTGTTTCCAATAAAACGTCTCGTATGTCATCGTCAGTTGGCGAAGCTTTTATTTCACTGGCCGATGGAGGCAAAGGCAGCGAGCTGCGAAACGGTGGTATGCAGTGTTCAGGAATATCTAGCAAGCTGGTTCCCACAGCATAGTCATTGCCGCTATGTAAACCGCCTCTTTCGCTGCACTGCTGCGAATTAATTGAAGTAGTAGTCAATTCCAAATGTTCTCTTAAGTGTAGTGGTACCACCCGCGGATCGCGCGGAACTGACCCCATTAAATGCGCTTGCAAATTCGGTATGCGTATTTACATCTAACTACTATCACGTTAAATGCCATATAGTGGCTATTCGAGCAACTGATGTTGAAAGCTGTTGAAATAACGAGTATAAAAGAATAGTCTGTGTACCTACCTATTTGTTTATTAAGATACAAGACAATCAATGTCGGAATTTACAATTTACCGGAACCGGAACCGCTGTTTAAACAAATTACCGGAAACGGAACCGGAAGATGAAAAATACATGCCACCGAAAACTACATTTTAATTTTCTTTTTTGCAATATTATTGGTGAAATAACCTTTACTTTAAGATAGGTATTTACTTTATCTGCTGTATTTTAAATTTTCATAATCCAGGAAAGCGCAATCTACCTCACCCTAGCGATAGGATAAATATAAGTGGGCTTACCCCCTTTTATCCGAAAACTTTTTTCAATATTTATTATAAATGTTATGTCACCTCACGTGTTAATTACATTTTGCTTTCAAAATAAATAAAAAATAAATATTTACCAGCATATATAATACTTATTCTCTTGCTTAGTAAACTGTTACAACCGGCCGTGTCTATATCAGAACGTTGAGGTTCCCATAAACCGCAGTGTATTACAGATACACCCACACCGAATACCTTGCAAATCCGACACTACCTTGTAGGTGGCTGTGCCATTCTTAAACCATATTTCAAACTAAAAACTAAAATACAAACTAAAACCAAACCTTAAAACCAGACCTTCATGGAGTCCCTGGCTCCATCTAGTCTCTCTTAGAACTTAAGTTAGGCTTAGGTGTTGCTAGGAAGCGTTAGGAATATAAAAATTTGCAATGGCGGCTGTGTCCACAGTGTACAACTTACCTGGTCCTTGCACGGCCATTGAATAGTGCACCCAATATGCGTGTCTCATGACGAACTTCTCACATACCTAGTGTCAGAACTGTATGGTTGGGACGATCCCTTTTCCCGAAGTACTGCGAATATATTTGGTTTTTTCCCCTAAAGTTCTGTGAAACATACGGCCACGCCGTAGGAATCGGACCTCTGAAGTCTCGCTCATGAGTCGAGCGCGCTACCCATTAACCACGCGGCCGATATCATAATTTCCCCATGTGCTATATTTGAACGAATATGTATGTCTTAACGTTACACACTCTGCACATACACAATTTACACCGCGTATACTCACACCTAGCTGAGTGCTACGCAACCGAAATTCCGATTCCGATTGCATAAATCGGAATCGTTAGAATTTTGGTAGTTTCGTTTCAGACCTACTTGTTGTGATGTGCTACATAAAAAATCTACATTATTAAACTATTAAATTGTTTTGTTTTTCTCAGGCTATTTTAAACTGGACCAAAAATTCCAATATGTACAAAAATTTAATTTGCGACTAGCTACATGACTAACCTAGAGTCGTTGTGTAAAACGTACTAACTTTATGAAGGTTTCGAGATTAACTTTCACTAGAAAATCAGTTTATAAATATATGACAATTGGCTGGGTTGAAGAGACATGATTTAACCATTTAGTTCCAACATAGGTTCAGGCTTGTTAATAAAGGTTTTTTTGTTTTTCGAAATTTTAGTCTATAGGGTCAAAAACTGGTACTATTTTTGAGCTTCCAGTCAGTAATAAGTGATGAGATAAAGAGTGTGCTCAGGAAATTCATATTTAGAAGCCTTCGGCCTTTAAAATTTAGCATGTTTTCAGTTCTTTAAAGAATGCGAAAATCGACTAGGTCGAGTTTTAAAAAAATTTATGCCATATTCCGTAAAATTAACTTCTTGAGTTAAGAAACTATTTTAGATGAAAGGGAATAGATGTGTGGGCTTTTAAAACTTTCTTGTGTGCTAAATTGGTTAGAAATCGTAAAACTGTCCAATCGAAAAATGCTGGAATCAAAATATGTTAAAAGTACAACATTTAAACCAAAACTGCCACTAAGGTTATAAATTTACATTAATTTTTTCTTAATATGATATCTAAATTAAGGCTTGAATTTGAAATCCGGGTTTCCATGATTGGGTTCATGTAAAGAACACGCACGGAATAGTATTATAAGCATATTCCAAAGACTAAACCTAAGCCTAAAGCCTAAACTAAACGTAAGAATGAGCATATTTCTAAGCGTAAGCGCATGCCTAGCCTTACCAAGCAAAAAAACTAGTATAAAAACTAAACCTACGCTATTGCAGTCCCACAGAAAAATGTTCCATCTCTGATCTTTACATGGGCCATCAAAATTTCTCATTTATGCATGGATATATTTAAATGATTTTTTAATTGTATAGCTACAAATAAAGAAAGTGACGTTTATATAATTGCATTACGTTGATATAAGGCCTTAAGTCTGATTCACACGAGTAACTTTTTGCAGCGAGAATTCGAAACTGCAACTAGCAAGAAATACGTGCAGCAGCAAGTATTTTTAAAGGAATACTTTGATTGACCAATCAAACTGCAGGTGCCAGAAATTGAAGCGATTAATAAAGTAGCGTGAATTCAAGTGAATAATTTGGTAGCAGCAAGAACTTCAAAGCTGTATTGTGACCAAATGTAAACATGCCAGTTGCATGTGCAAGTTTTTGCTACAAAAACTTGCACGTGAAGTAGCGTGAATTCAAGTGAACAATTTGCAGCAGCAAGAACTTCAAAGCTGCATTGTGACCAAATGTGCTCATGCAAGTTGCACGTGCAAGTTTCCGGTTCTGGCACGGAAATACGATGTTTTCTTCTTTTGTAGAATTTCGATGTTAATTGTGACGTAATTAAAGAATCATGCAGCTGTGATAAGTTGGATAGGCTAGGGTACGACGGTTTTTAGTTCTGAGTTAGCAGCTAAATTGAGGGACGCTCCCATTGCGGTTAAGGACATGGCTAGACTATGTGTGCACCCAATATGCGTGTCTCAGTTACGTATTGTTGTTGTGTTGTTGTTGGAAAGGGGGAATGTGTCCGGATCTGGGTTGCGTAGATTGACGGAAACCCACTTATGGTTGTCGGTTGACATGCAAATGAGATCGATTGAAAATTGTTGCATTTTGTGAATTTTCTTCTGGTTTTGTGAATTACACAGTTTACCTTAAATCGATACGTTGTCGAACAGCTTAGTGTGCTTTACAGTTATTGGAATCTAAGATTGCCACGGAAGTTCAATGTGAAGGAAAGGAGCTGTGTGTTATTTTATCTTGTTTTGCGCATAGCGCGGTTGTTTTACGGAGTAATTTGGGGAAAATTGGAAAACTTAGGGGATACCGGAGAACAGCAGTCTAGTGACTCTAACGGGGTTAGTTTTACTATTCTGCTAGAAATTGGGTCATTCTAACGGGGTTAGCTTGATCGGAAATTTGTATAACTTTAACAGGGTTAGAGTGTGCCGCTTTTTGGAGAAAACTTGAGAGTTACGGAGCATTGCCAGTTGTGGACTTGCGGCTGGACTAAATAGAGTCTAGGCAGAAGTGCAACAGATATTGCGAATCGGGCTACGCCAATTATGGCATATTTCGAGTGTCGTTTGCATACTCGATGATACAACGGCATTTGAGTGGCGTTAAACATTTATCCGGCCGCACTGCTGAATCAGAGCGATAAGCTTGCATAGAGAGAAAACAGCAAGGAGTTCTGGTTTGGGGTGTCATAAAGCTAAGAAATCACGAACTTCTCACATACCTAGTGTCAGAACTGTATGGTTGGGATTCTCACATACCTAGTGTCAGAACTGTATGGTTGGGACGATCCCTTTTCCCGAAGTACTGCGAATATATTTGGTTTTTTTTCCCCTAAATTTCTGTGAAACATATGGCCACGCCGTAGGAATCGGACTTCTGAAGTCTCGCTCGCGAGTCGAGCGCGCTACCCATTAACCACGCGGCCGATATCATAATTTCCTCATGTGCTATATTTGAACGAATATGTATGTCTTAACGTTACACACTCTGCACATACACAATTTACACCGCGTATACTCACACCTAGCTGAGTGCAACGCAACCGAAATTCCGATTCCGATTGGATAAATCGGAATCGTTAGAATTTTGGTAGGTTCGTTTCAGACCTACTTGTTGTGATGTGCTACATAAAAATTCTACATCATTAAACTAATAAATCGTTTTGTTTTTCTCAGGCTATTTTAAACTGGACCAAAAATTCCAATATGTACAAAAATTTAATTTGCGACTAGCTACATGACTAACCTACAGTCGTTGTGTAAAACGTACTAACCTTATGAAGGTTTCGAGATTAACTTTCACTAGAAAATCAGTTTATAAATATATGACAATTGGCTGGGTTGAAGAGACATGATTTAACCATTTAGTTCCAACATAGGTTCAAGCTTGTTAATAAAGGATTTTGCCTAGCCTTACCAAGCAAAAAAACTAGAATAAAAACTAAACCTACGCTATTGCAGTCCCACAGATAAATGTTCCATCTCTGATCTTTACAAGGGCCATCAAAATTTTTCTCATTTATGCATGGAAAATATTTAAATGATTTTTAATTGTATAGCTACAAATAAAGAAAGTGACGTTTATATAATTGCATTACGTTGATATAAGGCCTTAAGTCTTATTCACACGAGCAACTTTTTGCAGCGAGAATTCTAAACTGCAACTAGCAAGAAATACGTGCAGCAGCAAGTATTTTTAAAGGAACACTTTGATTGACCGATCAAACTGCAGGTGCCAGAAATTGAAGCGATTAATATAGTAGCGTGAATTCAAGTGGATAATTTGCAGCAGCAAGAACTTCAAAGCTGCATTGTGACCAAATGTGCATATGCAAGTTGCACGTGCAAGTTTCCGGTTCTGGCGCGGAAATACGATGTTTTTCTTCTTTTGTAGAATTTTCGATGTTAATTGTGGCGTAATTGAAGAATCATGCAGCTGTGATAAGTTGGATAGGCTAGGGTACGACGGTTTTTAGTTCTGAGTTAGCAGCTAAATTGAGGGACGCTCCCAGGAGGGGGAATTGAACCTCGGACCTCGCTCGCGAGTCAAGCGCGCTACACATTACACCACGCGGCCGATATCCTAATTTCCTCTGGTGGTATATGTGCACGAGTTTGTATGTGTCTTAACATTACACACTCTGCACGTACACAAGGTACACCGCGTATACTCATAGTTTCGAACTCGGTCGATAGATTATCAGTCCAGCGCGCTAGCCACTGAGCCACGCCGCCTCACAATCAACTGCTGAGTTTTTCTGTTTTTGTGCTTTATAAGAACCTCAGCAGTGATTTTTACCGATGTGCAGCATCAGCATGAGGTTATTACTTGTCTCTATTCATCCGCATGTCACAGTAGCTAGGGAAAAACGACAACAACGGGGCTGTCGGACTTAAAAGAAAGACAAACGAAAGCAAAGGGGAAAAGAAATGAAAATAAATAGTAAACAGATTAAAATTTTTATGCAAAATAGGTAAAGTTGGGGGCGATGATCCCGCTTGCAATAATCAGTCTTATAATTGGGTTCTGAACATTGTGCTTGTGACGTGTTATGCAGCAGCAGTAAAACCACAGAAGAACCAAGATACATGTTTATGACGTTGATGTTTTTTATAAGGCATCAAAACCGGAAAACTCAGCAGCTGATTGTAATTTGCATCTCAAATTAGTACGATAACTGGGTCGGTGGGAATTCGTCTGATTGAAGAACTGCAGGTAGTGCAGTTGAGCTCTTTGCGTGCTGGTTTTATCCGCAATTTTCAAAGTTGCTTTTAATGTTTATTTTAAAAATTGCTTGTACCATTATTATAGCTGTTTGTTGTTAATTTATAAGTTGTCATAGAATGACGGCATGACTAATTTTCCAAGCCTACACGTTTGCTGTCTTTTGGCGTGTAATCTCGTCCTTTAATACTAGAAACGTTTTCACTCTGATAGTTTACTATTTTTATTTCGTAATTCTGTGATTCCGTGTCATTATTTCAATTTGTATTGGAAGCATCAGGCAAGCCATTCTCGATATCTTGCCAACTTTCTTTGAATAAGTTTCGATTTAAATCTGTGCCACCATACTACTGCTCCATAACAGACTACTGGTAAGATTATTGTTCTATATATGAACAAAATATGATCGTCTTATCATAAGAGCTTTGATTCCCATGCTTGTCACATAGTCTAATTGATTTTCTACACGAGTTTTCGGTCTATGGCGAATCCTAGCTACTTAACAGATCCTTCAATCATTATATCTGTATTTGCTAATCGGAATCTGAAAGCTGTATCTAGATTCCATTTTCTAGAAAACATCATAGCTTTGCATTTATTGGAATTTTTTTGCACACCACTAATAAATCTTATTTACCTTTGTTTGAACTGTTCTTGCTGCTATTATCTCATTTCCCGTGCTACCTACTAGCTATACCTAAATCATCCGAGTATGCATGACCATAAACTAGAGAACTGTTGAACTTCTGTGAAAAATTATCTACAACCACTGTCCATAGTGGAGGCGACAATGTTCCCTTTGTGGGCTGCCTCTAACTATTCTATACCTAACCATATCACTGCCTAGTTCCGCTGTAGCCCATCGGTTACTCAATAATTCAATGAGCCAGTTCTGATCATTCCGGTTTAGCTTGATAGCCTCAAAAATCGTTTTAAAAGAATCTAAGTTAGTGCTATCGAACGCACCCTTCCCCTAATGTCTATAAAAACACACGCCGTATTGCTCAACGCTGTCCTAGTGCTTTTCCCTTTTTGATATGCATGTTGCTTTTATATATCCTATTTTGTTTCAACAGAATAATAAATAGATAAGATACTACATTACATCATTATATGAAATAAAGACTTAAACCCTAACCATCATGAACGATTATAATTTTATAAGAACGGTTCATTTCAAGTAATTTTTTCCAGCAAAAGCGCAAGAGAGATAACAGTTTCCCTGAACAGACACACTGCTATGCGCCTAGAAATGAAATTGATAGCATTCCAACTGACTGTTATATGTGCAAAAAGTATCTGCAAAGGATCGGCAATTTTTTGCAGTGCCGATGCTGATTCTCACGAAAACTGCCGATTATTACCTATGTTGATGCCAATTAATCTGCACATCACCACTTTTTATTAGAATGCTCACACTTTATTATGCCATCCCTTCTTTATCTATGTATCTAAGTTATGTTTCGCGACGGATTCTATAAGCTGACAGGTCACTGAGAAATTAAAGTTGTAAAATGTATACGTATTACGTTTTTATTGTGTTTATTTCCAGATAAAGTCATTAAAATTTATAACCTACAATGGATGTTCAAGGTCTGATGAATTATGTTTCCTCAATATACGTTGATTCCGGAATTAGTACGAATATATATGATTGTTGTTCAGTGTTTTATTACATAGCTTTGCTACTAAATGCAATCTAATTGAGTGTTTCCTGTATTGATGGCTGCGTAATACGAATATATTTAAAAAGGAATACACTGCATAGTGCAATGTGTGTTAGTAGTCTACTGTCTAAGTGTCGTACAATCAAATTAATATATACGTGAGACTGCATGGGAAAGGTAGCAGTTCAAAGCTAAGTATTGGATAGAAGATAATTGTTTTGAGAACGATGTTGTGATAAGATCTTAAATATATGTAGTGCTTATTGAAGATACTGTTTTGGAAGCAATACAATAAATTATATGACATTTACTTTATTTATGGAAATTAATTCCGTCTGACCCCGGTATTTTTTGGCATCCGGCTGCATCCTGGTGCTGCTGGAATTTCGATTTCGTTTAGAATTCCGATTCAAAACGAGTTCCGATTCCGAATCCGATTGCACAATCAATCGGAAACGGAATTCTGAAATATTAATTTTAATCCTACTTGTTGTGATACGTTGCATAAAAATTCTGCATTTTCATTTATTTAATTGCTTTCAATCAGTTAACTTATCAATAATTGATTGTTGTTTAGCTTTACAGCACCAGAAATCTCACCAATTTGTCCATGTCACGTTTTTGAAAATAATTGTTTCCAGCCAACAGATATCCTAACTCAATTTATATTTGTCAATACAAATTATCCGTGCAGATCCAAAATTTATTGTTCCGATTCCGATTACAACTCCGGTATAAATTTGCTGTTCCGATTCCGGTATAATCTACTTCCGCTTAGCACCCGGAATACGAATGCGTGTGTATTTTTAGACCAGTCAAATATAATACGATTGCGCTTTCGAGTCAATGGCAGCTCAAATGTGTATTCTGTTTTGAGCGCATCTGGAGTTAGTGATAGTTTAAGAACACAAGGCCTGTCTCGGCTGTATAATGTTTGGCCGCAAACCGGGCATGTTGATCGTTACTTTGATGTCATTCAAGTGAGTACTTCAAATATACAATACTCTCAACAATGTGGTTCTCAAGTCTAAGTAAGATTACTTAAAGTTTGTACTGAAGCAATGAAAGAGTGAATTTGTAAGTTTCAGAATTAGTTTGAATGAAATTCAGTGTTGTATGTCGGCAAAAGTATTTGAGCAGCATTTAACTTGTTTTGATTTTCATTAAGAGTTTTGAAAAATTATAAAACGTTGTAAGCCGGCAAAAGTATTTTAGTAGCAAATTTACCTTGTTTTGATTTTCATTAAGAGTTTTGAAAAATTGTAAAACTTTGTTTTCCGTTGCTCAGATTTATATATATTTAGTATTATTTTTAATGCAGATGTGGGCAAAAGCAATTCTTGAATCGAACGAGTACACTATGCATTTTGTTGATGATGAACACGATGAGGTTGGTGAAGTTTTCGGTAACAAGCATTTATGTTGCAACTTCGTGACAATTGTTATTACGTGATAAATTTACAGCGCTATCAATCAATACGCATTTCACAATGTGTTTAGGGCAGGTTAAATATACACGTAATAGCGTTAAATGTCCGAATACGTAGCATTGTTGCACATTCAAGTTTGACATTATTTTATCGTCGAGGCAAGTCCTATGAAATACACTTTTTCCATGTTAATATTCATTTTTCGGTGCTGAAACCAAAACTGCTAAGTCACGTGCTGTAGTATAATGTTTTTAGATTGTTTTGAAGTCCGTCGCTGATTGTGCAGAAGCGTTAAAGGTGAGTAAGTTATGTAAGCTGTATGGTTCGTTAGGTGACTTTTGAGTACCAAATTTGTTTTAAAACTTGGGTATTACAAAATTACGGGTTCGTCTAATTGAATAATGTAATTGCTATATTTTATGAACTACTATTTCTGAGGTGGCTTACTTTCTGTTCAGTTCTCGCATGTTTAATATCGGTCTAAATTTTCAGATTGGCCATAAATCAGGAAATCTTGACGTTGTAATTACTCGAAAATATAAATCGGAGTTTGATATGCAGGTCAGTATTTTGCTATTGTCTTCGTAGAGCTTCTGCTGTTTGACATAATGAAAACAGATATCTAAATTGTCGTGTAGTCGCACTGAACTTATTTATTTTGCAAAAGTGAAATACGGTTTGGAATTTACGGGCGTGCTAATCCTAATTTTATTATTGAGATACAAAACTCCGATTGTCGCATCGAGGCAAAGAAATGTTGGTGTTTTATTTTAGCATTAAATTCGATCCCACCGTTAATCGCATTAAAATTGCTTTAAAAGAAACCATATTTTTTGAAATATTTTGTAAGGTATATTTTGGTTTCGCGCAAGCAAATGTGTATATACGCTGTTATGAGTGCGCACTGCGCAGTAAACTTATTTATTTAATAAGAAAAGTGTTTTGTTTCAGGGTGACACGAGCGTTTCTAGTGCCCCGAGTTTAATGTCGAAGGATAGGAATTCAAAAACGGCAACTCATCGTGTAGTTGATCGCGCTTCTTCACCGATTTTAATTCCTGAAGGTAATGCGGAGGATTCAAGTCCAACTGGAGAGTCGTCCATCCAACCGCCGGCCTGGTTTACAGATTTTACAACAACGGTATGTTTGCTTCGCTGTTAATCTTTATTTCTGAAAAAATATGTTTGAGTTTCGTTCAGTGGTCTTTTGTTTAAGATTTGAACGCAAAACCCTTTTATAGTGGTATATGACATGTTGTAAATAGCTTTCTTAAATTTTCTGCATACGTACTGTATTATATATGCTGTTTATTATCTTTCTTTTAAAACGATTGTACATTGTTTGTTTCAGTTGAAAGACCAGTTGAGTTCTATTAATAACAAGCTAAGCTACTCGGAGATTGCCAGTGAATCGAATTCCGGTACGAATTATTATTTTATCACTTCGCTTTAAAAAGCTGAATACTAATTATTTTTCGGTAATTTATCATAGAGAAATTGCAGTAGCAATTAAGTGAGGCTTGGCCGCATATATGATGCTGGCTTCTCCACAGCGAGGGGGCGGGCGGGGGGCCCCCAGCACTTTTCGAAATTTTATTTTTCCCCCGGCGAAAATTTTGCCGCCCTCAGGAAAGGCCCCCCAGCGAATTTTCGGCTGCCCCCCAGCAAAATGCCCCCCGGCAAAATTTTTGCTGGGGGGCCCCCAGGACTTTTCTAAGCCAAAAATTTTCAATGTTAAAACATAAAGACCTGGACTTTTTTTGAGGCGGACATTCGGCAAAATGTGATTTTATATTACGCTGAGTACTCATAATTTTTTAATAGCGGTACAAATACCGGTAGTAACTAGTACAATTCAACAATGAACTGAAAAAAGCACAATTATATAAAGACCGTTTCAGGGCATACAGCATTCGAAAGTACCTTGCAGCAACAAGTTCAACCCGCCTGAGCCTTATGATAAACTGAAGCTGTGACTAATATATAAAATATATGTTAATCACAGTTTCAATTATAGATTATCTATATTTTATATAATTGTGCTTCTTTCAACTTCTGGTAAAGTTGTCAGTAATATTAGTTAAAATTATTGTTATTAGCGTTTGCGGGGAATTTTTGCGCTCTGAGTAATCTTCAGTTGAGTGTGAAACACGATCTAGAATAAAAAAATGGTCCAAAAAGTCGGCTTGCAAAATTTTGAGCCTGCCCCCCAGGACCCTCCAGATCATCTGGGGGCCCCCCAGGAAAACTGCCCCCAGCAAAATTAGCTGCCCCCCAGGAAACTCCTGGGGGCCCCCCAGGAAACGCCCCCCGGCGGAAATTTTCAAGCTGTGGAGAAGCCAGTGATGCATAGCCTGATTTTGATTGATTGAACAGTGCACTCGGAATTTAGTGAGATTAAAACTGCATTACGTTTATCGGATATTAAAGTTCTTCAAAACCTGGATCAGTGTTATCCTTCACACTTTAATAAGTGTTTGAAATCAAAACGGTTTCAGCTGTTTTTGTGATGTTTAAAAACCAAGACGAAGGTTGCTTTTCTGACATTTGTACGAACTCTAAAGCAGCCTAATCAAAGTTCAGTTTATTAAATAAACATTAACTTAGAAACTAATAACTAAATGTTAATTACATGCCCACAATATTGCATAAAATTGACTATTGTAGTATCGTATAAGATTGATACCCGGTTCCGGTAAAAACTTCATTATCCGGTAAATCGATAGCCGATGTGGTGGCACCCTGCTTAGTAGTATACTGTATTGCATCAATTGCATGTTTGCGATATATAACGTTAACTGCAAAAGGCATTTTTTTTGCTGAATTTTACTCGATTACCTTGGATTGTTATACTTTAGTGTGTTTGCGTAATATTAAATGGTTTTTTGTAGGATGTGCATTAACATGCAACGGTACGCCGTCCAAACGTGCATCTGTTGGCATTCAGTCAAAATTAGTGCATGCCACACCGTCTCCTGCAGCCAGTTTTGATGGTTTGACTTTGAACTCAGCAGTCAGTAGTTCTCTTAGCGACGCAAATGTCGATTCCCTGGAGTCATCTGTGAGTGTCGAATTTTCGGCTTCATTTGCATCAAAACGACTTGAATTTCAGCGACGGTTAGCGTTAATCATACACGCCCAGCGGTGTATCGCAGCCGATAGTGATACAAGTGCTTGTAACGTTGGAAGACAAGCTAAAAATGACAAAGATAATGACATAGCTATCAGAAAAACTGAAAATGAGCGCAGTGACAATGGTGTAGAAAATTGTGCTGAAATGAAACGTCTATTGAGTCATGTACACTATTGTACTAAAGGTTTGATGTGTTCATGTAAGTTCGGGGTTATGTTTGTTCGGTATTGTTGTAGAGATGTCCCGAACTAGGGTGAGAATAAATAACCACATCCGATCGTGTGCATACTATAGATCCGAAAACGAGCGTGTATCCGGATATCTGAAATGCTATTGTGTAAATAATTTTTAGAATAATTCGCATTATTTCACCATTGAAGTAGCTGGATCTGATGAAAAGAAATTCTGTATTCAAACCTGAGTTAAAATATTGAATCACATTCCTGCATAATTCCATGATGATTTAAATTTTGATTTATTAAAACATGTTAAGATTAAAGAAAAACTGCAGTTTAGCTTGATATTTATCGTAATAATGACTTCGTATTTTCAAATTATCTCAAAATTAACAAAGTGAAAAACTTGCATCGAATACGCACCGTCAAATACTAAATTTATTACCTTTGCAAGAAACAAAATCTACTTATGCCGAATCGGTTTGCGAGATTACATATTGGGCGTCATTTTAAATTCTGACCGCGTTTGGTTTAATAAGACGCTAAGCCTAACTGAGTATGATGGTGATTAGCAAAACGCTAGCTTGCAAATCTGGCAATCTGTGAAGGGCACATTTGAATTTGCCATGACACAGAACCCATGAGCTCATAACTTTTGAATTCAAACCCCACACGCTAAGAGATTTCTTACCATACACCAAAACAGTCCAAAAGTACTTTATCATTGATTCTAGTTGTCTGATAACGAAAAAATTAGTGTGGGGTTGGGGCGACAACCCCATCTTGCTTAGGTTCTTTCAAGATCCTGAAGGTTGAAGGAAGCCGCACGCTCCCCCTGAGAGAGAAAAGGAACAAGAATGATTCAAAAAATTGCAGAAAAAGTTTCGTCCTGCATTTGCGTTAGGAAAGTAATAGTAAATTAGGTGCGATAAACCAGTCATCACACTCAGAAAATGACGCAATTCAACTCAGCGCGTCCCTTTTACACAATAAAATACATGAAAAATATAGATTTCTTAACTGTTGGAAATAGGTACATTTTCGGTGCCGCAGTAGTCCATAAGTAACATTGACTTATGTTTGTAAGATTTAACCGAATTTGAATGTGATTCTTTATCACTAGTGAGGCAGTTGTATAATAAATAACTACATATAGAATTGTATGTTTTACGCTCATAGCAATCAGCTTGTGTTTAATGATGCTTCCCTTAGTGCAGCAAGTTTAAACAAGTGCTTGAGAAACGAAAATTGAGGTTTGGAAACTCAACAGCGCAAAATCGAGTTTCGGATACCTGAAATAGAAACTTTAATTTCGGATATCCTGATATAAAAAAATATCCGATGCCCAATGTTTGTATGTACGCAAATTTTACAACAATGCTGTAGATAGATAGGCGGCGTTTATGGTATGACGTGACGCCACAATTTAGTGAATTCGTACGAAATTAGACAATATTATTGCAGTGTTCGGTTATACTGGGTTTTTGTTCTGAATGATCTATTTTTAAAGTAAACTACGTAATGATATCAAAAATTACTGAATGTAATTTTCGCAGGAACTTTTTTAGGCTTGAAGTAAAATAATATTCAGTTAACTGTGGTCGTATCCATTCAAATTGACATTACGGTTCACTTTGCTATTTCTAGCAGCCGTGATAATTAAGCCTATTAAATTAAATAAGAAAGCTTTGCTGATTTATCCAGTTTTTTTCGTGAATATAAAAATATAATAAACTGATTGCAAAATGTCCCGATATGCTAACTTAAAATATATTCTGATGGTATTTCTAGTTTTTGTATATTTATTCACAATTCTGCTTATTTAGTTTAATTTTAATTTAAATTACAGTTCCGCATTGTTTATCCACGAAACAGATACTCAAGCATTGGAAACACTGTATCAAGCCGTACTGTAACGTATGTGTGATATTCAAGAATACTGAACGTGAGTTAGATTGAATTTATTTCAATAGACATATTATTTGATGCAGCCGAAACACCTAGTAGCTGTGCTAATGAATTGCAGTTTACACTTAAGCAAAAACCAGCTTTGGTTTTAAGCTTTTTGTTATACAAACTACAACGCAAAACGGTTATAAAGCTCTATCATTTGGCGATAACATTGTGCTGTATTAGCTTTTATAGCGTATACTTTTTCACAAAATCCTGTGTACAGTGTGCACGTTTTGTTCTTGTATTATGCCCGCGATCGTTCATTACAGTTTGGGTGCCAAAAATTCCGGGATGGAAGTGTGGGATTTTACATGACATGAAGCGGTGAACAAAAATTTGTAGTTGAAGGCAAGAAATTTTGCAAAACGCTGAGTCCTTTCTGGCTACGGGTCTTTCATATTCACGTCAGGGTGGCAATAGAAAATCGGTTATCGGCAAAGAATCAGCATTGTTTGCCGTGCCGATACCAATACTGACGAAATGAGCCGATATTATCGATGCTGGTTAATCGGCATTATCCTTAGTTAATTTGATGCCATACGTCTAGCTATACTGAAGGATTTATTAATGTCAGAGTTTGAATTCGGCAAAACAGCAATAGCTTCGAATTTGAAATCTGGGAAACGCCGGGTTTAGTGTCATACTGTTTTGTGTACTTATTGTTGTGCTTTAGCAGAAGAATTTATCAACGCAACTGAAACAGTTGTGTTAAGTGAAGGAGAATCGTCTGATGTTGAGATATCGCGAATTCGTGCGAGCAGCGCCGCAGTTGATTCCCAAAACGAGGTGCGGACGCCCTTTGCTGCGAATGCTATTTCTCATGCACATCGCGACGTGACGTTTGCGAAGCCAATACAATCTGAATACACTCTTGCAATCCAGTCAGCATTCCAAAATCAGTTGCCAGTGTGTCAAAATGTAACCGCAACAGTTATCGAACCGCAGGAAATACGGCCCGCCTCTGACATGGAAAGTGAGAACGAAACGAGGAAAACTAGTGAGAAAGTTGGAGAAGGTAGAAAAACCGGAAATGTATGCTTGACGGACAGAGAGAAACCTGAAGAAAATGGAGGGCACCGAAACGAACATGGTAGAGGTGACAAGTGCAACAAGGGTTTTGAGGTTACTGGGGAGATCAGTGATGTCACAAATTCGAAACAGCCAATTGATGAGGTGGTCGTATTGGAAGCGGAGTTAAAAGGTGGCGTGCCGGATGATAGCCAGACATCGCAGGATGACGATGAACTAAGCAGTCAGTTTACACAGTTATCAATGGACGAGTCTTCAGAGACAATATCGCAGACAACTCCTTGCGGCGACGATTGGTCATCAACGAATACGGGAAATTCAGCGGAAGAAGATGACAGCTGCGATGAGGATGGGTTTGTTTCAGTTGTAAAGCGACCAATGCTGCCGAGGGAAACCCCATCGGATTGTGAAGGTTCTAAGCAAGAAAACAAAAAATTGACCGACGTTTGTGATGTTAACGTGAACAGAGTGGACGGGTTGGGTAGCTGTGTCGTATTTGAAGTCGATTTGAGAGAGAGTGGCACACACGCTGGATTCACACCTGAAGAGGACGTAAATGTATGTGGTAAAGATGAAGCTGAGGATGGAATGAGTACTTCGGAAGTTGGTTTGTTGGTCGGTAATCGTAATGATGTAGAAAATGTTGAAATTGAACAAGTGGTGAGTGTTTTGCCAAATAGTATGGATGCTCCCTCTGCTAGTGAGAAATCAAATTTGTATGATATACAAAGCATAGTTTCTGATATGAAATCAAACATATGTAATCGACAAACCTCTGTTACTAGCGATGGAACACGGCATTCTGGAATTCCAACCAAAAACTCAGGTGATAGAGTTGACGTAAACAAAAAACAGGAGGCTGGAAGTACGTACAGTTCTCGTAGCACTGATTTTTCTGAGAGTAACAAAAATTCAAGCCGAATTGATTCAATAGAAACCATTGGAGATACAGAATTAGTCGATGAAAGCATTAGAAGGCAAGTTAACGAATTTGATGATACTCAAGCGAATCGAAGTCGTGATCAACGAGGTAAAGGGGCTTCGACGTCTGCTGAAGGGCACGTCACAAATCGAGGAGCAGGAAGTTTGATTCAGCAGTCATCTTACATTTCTGACACTGGGCCGTTTGATCGATCGTTGTCGATGCTTGAACGGCTGATGGGTAAGTTAAGCGTAGATAAGCTCTATTACAACTGGAAATATAAAGTACTGTTAAGCGCTGACGTAACAAGAACAAAGCCTCTATAATTACGAGTTCTGTTGTAGACATTGTCTGATTTTTTATATTTGGTTACCAATATAAACAAATAATTACGAAACACGTATCGAATCAGTCAGATTAGCATGGAATTTTCATTATTAGTTTAATAGTGCGGATATACGTAATATAAAATACTACTATGAATATGGCTAAAGCTCGAATTCGATGATGGCTGAATTTAAGTTTTTGAATTGTTGCGTTTAAAGGATAAATTCTTAGTGCACCATTATATACTGTAGTCAGCGTATACTCGTCTAATTGTATATATATCATATACCTTAATTTCCCGATATCGCATAATATTACATAACATGTGTCGCTAATTTTAGCGAGAAATAATCAGGTTGCTGAAGCAGCGATTGAACAAGAGCAAAATGAGCACCAGCAACCGAACAATTGTCAACAACAACAACAGCAAGCACGAAATTATGTTCCATCCAGGGACGGCGCGTTCTCTCCACCAGTAGTGAAACGTGCGGACCTAGAAGTTCCAAATTTTCCACAAGCGTCAACAATAACAACAAGCAACAGTTCACCAACACAACAACATATCTCCTCCCGTCACTGTAGACGATATTTTAATTTTTTTCGTACGCGAAACGAACTTTCGAAGCAAGAATGGGTTAGTTAGCTAATTTGTTTGCTTGCTTGGTTTGTTTGTTTGTTTGTGTGTGTTTGTTTCTATTTGTGTGCTTGAGAATAGCCGCAGATATATATTCTGAATTTACTTATGATATTGAAAACAAAATTTATATATAATTTCTGGTGCGTGAGCACTTGGTTTATTATTTACTTGGAAACCAACAACTTTTACCCTTTTGGACCAATTTTATTTCTACAACTTGCGTCGTTTGCTGCCGAAAACCGCAGTAACAAAC
This sequence comes from Enoplolaimus lenunculus, assembly GCA_030248215.1. NCBI lineage: Eukaryota > Metazoa > Nematoda > Enoplea > Enoplida > Thoracostomopsidae > Enoplolaimus > Enoplolaimus lenunculus. The sequence goes on from JASANG010002309.1 coordinate 105,668, forward strand.
AGGAGCCAACAGTTCAGTGACGTTTGGTTTTGGCTTGCTTTCAAATTGTGGCATATGTTCTTAGGATTAAGCTGTATTATTTTGTCTTTTGTAGGATCGAAAATTAAACTTACTGCTTGAGATGGGATTTATGAAGTGCGACGTCAACGAACAAGTGCTGATTATGCACGAAGGAGACATGGACGCAGCTGTAGCAGACTTAATTCGGATTGAAAGTGTTATTGCTGGCGACAATGAAACTAATCGTGACCATAATATGGTGTAAAATTAAATTAAAACATATGTATACAATGTAAATTTTGTTATTTTAATTATGCAGTTTGAAATTGTTTGAATATTATTAATGTATTTAGTTTGTATAAACCTTTACAACGTAGGTTATTGCGGTTGTTGCAATTTTAAAATGACTGAACTTTTTAATTATGTTTAGGTCAGTGCAATTTTTCCTTATGTATGTTTACTATAAACGTAATCGGCTAAACCAAACATTGCCGTTTTTGCTCGAGAATATATCAGCATGAACAGATTTAAGCTGGTTTCTGAGACGGCTAATTTTTTGTTTTACCAGGCTGACGTTTGTACATACTTGGCTGAAATATGTGTCAGATACCGTAGTTTAATGTGTTTTCTGACAAACAAATCACATGTATTTATTGATTTCGAAACGGGAAGAAGTGGAATGTTCTAAAATGCTAAATGAATTGTCACTAAATTTTAGTATTTTTGTGAAATTGTTTGAGTTTGTGTTTTATATGCGCTCCTTTGAGTGGCGACTTTTGCCATTTGTTTAGCTTGCTTTAGCTTTGTTTATATCTTCAACGGTTGATTTGTTTTATTTATGCAAGTTTTTTATTTATTTTGACTGCAACCTAAACGGTACCGTGCTCCCAGGTACATGCTAACGCTAAAGGTAAATAAAATTTGAAGCTTGGTGTATTTTGCTGGCCCCGACCCCCAGGAATGGGCGCTCTCGGTCTTGGCAAGTCTCGGGATTTGGCTGGTCTTGGTCTCGGCCTCGTTTTTTGTATTTCGGTGGTTTGCAAACCGAGACGAAAGAGGTGAAAAAGCGATAAGCATTAAAATTTACCTTGGATCGCAGCTTTGTCCCGGAAGTTCTTGCGCATTTCGCCTGCCAACAAAACTAGCAGCCGATCGTGAAGCACCGCTACCTGGTTATACAGCGATTTGAGAAACACAGTGACTTCTCGTTTTACCCAAAATTCTATTTTTCGAAAGAAAACAAAACACTTTGATTTTATGGTGACAAAGCACAAGTAGTTGTATTTTCACGTTTAAAACATGTATGGCATCATGTAAAAATTATGGGTCATCCGCATTTATAACGTCTACACTATGTTAAAAAACTCTATCGTTATTCGGCTTGTCCGGGATCAAAAACAACACTATAGCTTTGAGTATAGGGTTGTACTGAGAGTGTTTTGAGACAATGGGATTTGTCCCGAGTCTTTTCGAAGGGTATTGATTTAATTGTATGAAACGGCAATTCAGAACAGATAAAAATATTCAAAACTTTTGTTAAAAAGTCTTATATTTATTTTCTGTAACGGTTAAAAATTGACCGAGACCAAAAGTCTCGGTAGGTTGGGTCTCGGTCTTTGTCTCGCTTTTTGACCGAGACCGCCCGCCAATGCCGGCCCCAACCACGGGTAAAATCCTGGCCTCGGGACATCTCTATTTGACGCAATCGTTAAAGTTTCGGAAGTGAAAGGATTTGCGAACTTGAATTCTACTAGAAGTTAGCAACATCTCATGCTTAAAAATTCAATTGACACCAGATAATTTGTTTGTGGTGTTGTACTTTTGAATTTGTTTGCTCTATTTATCTATGATTTGTCAACATTTTAATAGGAGCTGACGGCGATGACTTTATTATAATTACTATATTAATGTATACCAATACCGATGGATACGAACCATTGTAAAGCGTGTTCTTATTATTGTACTTTTTTAATAATTCGGAGTAATTGTTACCTTTTTTGCTTGTGTTCCGTTCTATTATAATTTTTGTGTTGAAGACAAATTAGAGGAATTCAAAAAAAAATGTTTTTCTCACATGATTATTGGATGATCGACTGCTGAATGCGCTACTCTGTCGTTTTTAAACCTAAGTTTTGTTCTACATACTCCATACCATACGGTTTAATTGGTTTAAACGCTGATGTTGCGTCGCCTAATTAACGGTTGCATAAAGAAATTTTTATAGTTGAAAAATAACTAAAATGAACTGCGAAGCAATCGATTTTATTGTGGGAATTAGCACTGCTAATTTGGTGTGTTTTTAAATTTCGAGATACGACTAACGGTATACAGCTCAAATATGACGGCACAGTTCTTACGTATACACGGATATGACGGCACAGTTCTTACGTATACACGGATATGACGGCACAGTTCTTACGTATACATGGATATGACGGCACAGTTCTTACGTATACACGGATATGACGGCACAGTTCTTACGTATACACGGATATGACGGCACAGTTCTTACGTATACACGGATATGACGGCACAGTTCTTACGTATACACGGATATGACGGCACAGTTCTTACGTATACATGGATATGACGGCACAGTTCTTACGTATACACGGATATGACGGCACAGTTCTTACGTATACACGGATATGACGGCACAGTTCTTACGTATACACGGATATGACGGCACAGTTCTTACGTATACACGGTCACTGTTAATGTGTTGCATGTAAATTAGGTACACGGCGTCTAAAAACGTTATTTTCAATCATATTTAGTTGCAGATTAAATTTATAAGTTGGTTAATATTTTCTATTTTCGTTTTTTCCACCCTCCTCGGAAAAAATGGAAAAACCCGTTTTTTGCGCTAATCTGTTTCCGGATAACAACCCTGCTTTGAAAAATTACTTGCCGACGCAATAATGAAAGTTGAGGACAACTTTATTAGGTGTATTCGGATAATAAAAATAAAATGTTAACGGTTTGGGCCCATGTATAGAACAGGGCCGGATTGTTTTCCGGAGGGCTATAATAGGGTCAGTTTAAGCTTTAGACTAATTTTTTGCTTAGGAATAGGCTCATCCATACACTTAGGCTTAGGAATATGCTTATGCTACTGTTCCGGCCCTGTTCTATACATCGGCCACAGTTTGTAGTAACAATGGTTAATTAAGTTGCCGCAAACCGTTAACTGTACCAACCAGAAATGGTAGGGTGACTAATCTGGGTTTCTGTTCTCGGAGTAGTCTTAACATCTGCAGATCTGGCGGTTAGGTTTAAATTGCGTCTCAGGATGACAGATCAGATAAACGCAGAACTTTTTACGATTTTTAAAAAATAAATTTTTTTCAAGTTCGGACAGCATGGTATTAACTTTGATCCAATGTTACTTTTACAGTCGTCCCGTTTTTTCGCAAATAGTAGACTTTATTAGCCTATTTTGGTTTAGGCTTAGGATGTAATACTTATTTTTACGCCTATAGGTATAAGACAGCATAGGAATATGTTTAATGTTCAGTTATGGCCATAAAGGCAACATTTGGCCGTGATTTTAATGGGGAAACTTTCAATTCTCATTTATATGATTTTAGAACGAAAGCAGGATAAAACAGACTTGTCAGTTTCAACTTAAACTTATTGAATTATTGAAGTGTGTATATTCAAGATCCTGTTATAATAACATATTGAATTGTAAATAACTGCTGTAGTTTGGTGTTTTTTAATCTCACTGGATTGATCGTAGAAACTGGTTTTGATTAATCAGTATGTTTCTATGCTTAGCTTATTGCGCAGTTAATTTTATTGGCTCTAAAATGACGTTGATTTATTGAAAAAAGGCAATTGTGCGATACTTGTTTGTGCATATGTTGGCGTTACATATTATGCGACAGTGCGGCTTAAGAGAGATTCAGCGAAACTCGCGGTTAAAACAGCCAATGTTTTTAGTTGAAAAACTTCATTTGTAAGATTTGCAGTGGTACTCGACAAGACACAAGTTGGTTATATCACGAGTGGATGATGTCCACCTTGCAGAAGAGTGTGCAACTGCTTGGGCTGTGCATGGCACATAGTGTACCAGCACGCGTTGCATTTTTGCTCGACCCCCCCGATTTGGGGGGGTAGTCACCACTTAATCTACATAGTAAACACAGGAGTTAAAATATAATCGGAGCGACTTTGGCTAAAATTCAAAATATTGGTTCAACGATTCCCCCCCCCCCAAATAAGGGGGGGAGTCGAAGAAAAATGCAACGCGTGCCGGGTACATTCTTTAATGCACAGAATGTACCCAGTTGCATACTCTTGTTATAAAGAGTGATCATCCACTCTTGGTTATATTAACTGATACGCAGGTTTTCACAACTATTTCATTTCATTTTACTCATGCTATTAATTTATAAAGCTGTAAATGAAGCTATATTGATGTAACCACAATATACCGCGTCAAAAACTCGAAATATTTTTAGCACAGTCTTTCTTTCAATACTGATAATATAGTACATAGTCGTTTTTGACACAGTATTGAGCGGCCAATGTATAGAACAGAGGTCCGTATCAGTATACTATAAGAATACTCCTAAACCTAAGCGTACGAATGAGTTTATACCTAAGCCTAAGCATAAAAAATGTTTAAAGCTTAAGCTTACTCTATTGCCGTTCTATAGAAAAATATCAGCCCCTGATCTTTACATGGGCCGTATATTGAGTCGTGTCTATGATTTTTCTGAATAAATAATCTTATCTATAAATTGACGAGACAGGGTGCATTTAAACGCAGAGTAAGTAATTTAGTTTCCAGCAAAGCTAATTAGTTATTGATCCATTGATCTGTTTGTTGCAGCTTGTCCTTTTATAACTGCTGCAGTGAAAACTAAAATAGTTTCGGTTAAAACCAGTCCACACTAAATAAAGATCAGATTATTATTTTAGGGATGTTCACTATAGCAGCCTACTTAGCTTTGTTGTGTTTATGATGGTCTGCAAGCATCCAGAGAGTCGCAACTTACAAAACTATATATACATATATATTTATATATACATACATATATATACCTATATTACCAACTTTATTGCCCGCGGTAAACTAATTTTTCGATGTGTGACCAGGAGCAGTACGTACGGTTGGGTATATTTTGAGTGCTTTTGTGGACTGATTTTTTACGAATGCACCCTATTCGGAATAACCTGTGTTAGCAGTGGAGCCTTCGCTACCTGTTGAATAATCATCAGAATATTCTTCATAACTTTCTGCGCTACGTTTCTCGCGAAAAGCTTCATCAAATGCGTTTTCTTGCATCAGTGGCGCCGCCTGTACCATGCCTGATTGACTGGTGTCCGTTTGCATGAAAACCAGCATCATTGCAACGAATGCAAGCATCCAAATTGTACGCTGCGAAAGCATGATGTTCTCTTTTGAGTATATTAATTGAAAATTTAAATTAATTTGAGCGTTTTAAATAGCTATAACAGCAAATTATATGTGAAAGTTTTGATTTCTGGGAGCTTGGAAAAATTTCACTATGTTTTGTATTACAATTAGTCTCCCGGAAACTCGTCGGCGGGCAACTTGTAATCCGAAAGCACTTGACGTTTAGCATTTTTAAACAAAAATATACCAGCCGAATTTCCCAGACACAGAACCCATGAGCTCATAACTAGCCGCAGCCTCCTCCCCTGAGAGAGAAAAAGCACAAAACTGATTCAAAAAGTTTGGTTGTTTACAGAAAAAGAAAGTTTTCTCCTACATTTGTGTCCTGAAATTAACCCTTTCTCACATGAATATTTTCTATATTTCCCCTGAGACCTACTTTTATGCTAGGATTTGAACTCCAGTGACTGGAGTGGGAGGCGTATACAATCACCGCTCAGCTATAGGAGCTTGACGCTCGAGCCCGAGGGGGCGCTCACGTCTTGTGGTGATTTAGTACTATGTATACGTGTTGCAATTGTCAAACACGGTGCGATATATACTATTTAACGTATACACTGCGCTGAATTGCCTACAGGCAACTCAATGTGAGAAGAGATTAATAGTATAAATTAGGAGCGCTAAAGCAGTCATCAAACGCAAAAATGACACAATAATGCGGGGTTGAGTTATAACCGGGGCAGCATGGGACACGTTTTGTCACTATTAGCCTATTGGGTTACATTTTGTCTGCTAATAGACCCCATCATATTCAAAAAGTCGTATTTGTCTGCTATCATCATGTGTAGCTCACCTTTTGTCATTCAATATATGATATTCGGCGTATTGTCAGCGAATATCGTATGATATACTTTCATATGTCTGCTTACTTGAGGTAACATAACCAAATTGTCCTGTTGAATATCATATGATACTGGAATTTTAAATTTGAATTTTTGAATTATGACTGTTTTTCTAAGCGCTTTTGTGTCGGAAATGGATTTGCCGACGTGTATTTGGTATTTTACGCACATCTGTACCTCTGCCGTCCGGCTTTCCATCCACGTGACATTCCGACTCTTGTACACATTGATTGAGAGCGGTGGTTTTGTAAGTAAATGTCATATGACATTCGAGTTTTGTCTGTTAACCCGATATTAGTGCTTGAATTTTAACGTTGACGTCGAATCAACATAAGACAAACCGTGTCCCGCCTGTCCGGTTATAACGTGAATCCCGCATAACTCAGCGAGTCGCTTTTATACAGTGTATATACATAAAAAATATAGGTTTCTGAACTGTTGAAAATACATGTTTGGTTCTGCTGTAGTCCATATATAGATCACCAAAAGTAAAAGTATGTTTGCATATTGAAGTCTTAAAAATTGAAATTCATATATAATTGAAATTATGAGAAGAGGTTGAGAGGAACCAAATCAGCATTATGTTCCGATATATTAAGGCTAGAGCGAATCCTGATGTTTTGGAGCAAGTACTTTAATAATGTAAACATCCAAAGCATGTTCCTAAGTTTAAGCATCTTCAGCGTAATAAACACATGTGCAAAACAAAACTTTGCCTAAGCCCAAACAAAAAAGTAGTCTAAAATTTAAGTCTATCCATAAGGGGGCGGGGAAGGAAGGCGGACGCCCCCGTCAGAAATTTTTTGCAATAAAATGGTAAGGTCCCTATATTAATACAATTTTTCCGTTCAGGAAATTTCTTGTGATAAAATGATAAGGTTTTCCTGCCTTGCAATTTTTTCCTCAGAAAGTTTTCATATGAACTATTATATGATTCCTATACGGACAATTTTCCTCCACACTAAATATTGGGTATTTTTCCGTTATCCCCAAGCCTCCAAAATTTTTTGCGTATTTGAGCTTCTCATGACCTTCAGTTGATTATTCCACGCCTAAAATTTCAAATTTTGAAAAATGTGATTTTTTCAGGTCCCATAATCCACCCTCGGGACCCAAAAAATTTTGTCAAAAAGTTTGATAAATTATAACCCTTCGATGCAGCTTGCGGAGCTGAGACCATAGTGCTAGATTTTCCGCAAGTAAAGGGCTGGCTAACGAGTTATGGTTAAATAACTGATTTGGCCCGCTACCAACGATTTGAGTTGGCACCAAATCAGTTATTTGGCCATAATTGGTTAACTAATCGTCTAATTGCGGAAAATTTTAACACCATTGCACTCAGCATCTGCAAACTGCATCGAATGGTATATAATTTGTCAAAGTTTTTGACAAAAAAATTTTTGGTTCCCAAGGCGGACCGTGGGACCTTAAAAATCAAGTTTTTCAAAAATTCAAATTTAGGCATGGAAAAGGCAAGGAAGGTTATGAGAACATCAAATATGCAAACAATTTTTAAATCCAACGATTTTTCGGTAAACGCGGGCTGAGAGAAGGATAACGGAAAACACACTAGTTTACTATACAGAGTATATCTGTCCCTCACGAGAATTTTAACCGATAAAAGCCATTCCCCGGACAGCTTCAATTGATAAACTTTGTCCCCATAAACTTACGTCATAAAAATTTTTCCCTGAAACTTGCCAAGATTGTACTTAACACAAACGTTAATTCGCAGGTCCAGGTAACGAATTTCAGATGAGTTAATTATTAATAATAAGGTCAAATTGAACTCTTGCTGTTGTACAGAATTCCATATTATGGCCAAATTTTTTGAAGAATCTTATACGTGAGTGGCACCAAACTTAGAGCTATCGCGATCTAAAGCAAGCAACTTATGTATACAAGTGAGTACGCTTTCATATTCTGATAAACTGCAAGCAACCTTGATGTATTTACTGCTGAAACTCATTGACTGTTAGCGTTTTAGTTGGAAAACAATTGTTTTATGACCCGCGGACCCCATGACCAAACCCATATTTTTACAGTTAAATTTTCATTAACCGTTTTCTCAGAGTGTGTGTTGAGGAACTAATTGTAAGCCGTGGACGTTCGAAAATTGGGCTCATGGAATGATCATGGACGGATCGTTTTTCTGCAGGACTGCAATAGAGTAAAAGCTTAAGCTTTAGACTATTTTGTTGCTTAGGCTAGGCTTGAGTACAAGCTGATGATTACGCTTTAGCTTAGACTTGAGGTTATGCGGCTGGCATTGTGTTGGTATTATGACACAATTTATCGATACATTGGAAATTTACAAAAGGCAAGGTTCGAATTCGGCAAAGGAATTGTTTCGGATTTGGTCAAATTGTTGATCTGGTGCCACCTTGTAATTAACCGATTCCGATGAAGTATTTTATGAACAACTTAGTGCAAACTGTATACGTGAACACACAATGCGCGGCATCAGGGTGCAACGGGAATTATGAAATACCGGAACCGGAACGGGAAAGATAAAAAATACCGGAGTCGGACCGGAAAACAAAAACGAAAAAATTATTTTTAACGCTATTTTGTATTAATGCCAAAATACTGAAACAAATGTAGTTGCTAGAAACGTATGATAAATTATGTAGTATGGCACAAATTAAAAATTTTGGCAATACACACTCGGACAATTTAAGAAAAATAAGGTAGAATAATATGAAAATTCTTCTTAAATTTGCGAAAAAGAAAATTTTCAATACCGAAAATACCGGAAAATCCAGTGAAAAAATACCGGGTTTTTTTACCCGAACCGGATATGGAAAAATGCCAGATTTCCCTACCGGAACCGGAATTCCGGTTGCGCAGCATTTAACAATAAACTACGCGTACGCTCCAATTGTTGAGTGGTGAGGGTGAACGCCTTCCACCCGACAGGCTGCGATTGGAAACCTTGCACGAAGCGGGCCATAAGACAATTATTTCCTACGTAAAAACGCCGAGTTTATCAAGTTTCAGCAGCACAAGACGGTGACAGCTTACCAGAATATGAAAATCTGACTTACATCATACATACATACACACATATTCTTTGCTTGCATTCGCCATGCCCCTGTGTTGTGTGATACTCATGCAGAGTTGCACGCGTCCTGCAGGTAAACGCAAGCCGGGTAAAAATAATTGACGTGGGCAAACCAGCGACGAAGATTTTCAAGCGCATGTAAACATTTGTGATTCATTAATAAATTCGCTTAAAATTTGGATAAACGTCACACCTGATACTTAACTGTGGTAGTCTTACGTAATTATTGGTTGTTCTGCCGTAGGGATTTTGGGGATAAACGCAGATCTGAAAATGACTCCGGCACAAAACCGAAATCCCGTCTGGGGTAGAATTTTAGTTGAACGTTTTGGCAACTTTATGTGGTGACTTCTTCGAATTTGCAAATCCCATCAGTCCAAACGGCCGATGTAAAGAACAGGGGCGGAATAGTAATATAACCATATTCCTAAGCCTAAGCCTAAGCTTAAAGCTAAGCGTAAAAATGAGCATATTCCGAAGCCTAAGCCTTAGCCTAAGCCTAAGCCAAGCAAAAAAGTTCGTGTAAAGCTTAAGCTTGCCCTACTGCAGCCCCACTGAAAAACTGTTCCGCCCCTGATCTTTACATGGACCGTCCTAGAATATTTTTCAACGTTCAATCCAAACTTTGTAACTTTCGGCACTTGCTGAAAGACGTCCGAAAAATTTCCCACTTCGCATGCATAGAAACTAAACAGATTTTCAGTATTGAGGTTAGCCCTGTCTAATTAACTTTCCTGTGGCACCTTGCCATATAAACATGCATTTTCACTTTTCAGTGCCCCGGAATTGTCCGGAACCCTTCGCTAGAATATCCAGACCCCCAAGATCTCCTCGGAACTTTTCGGAACCTCTGATGGCCAAGTGTATAGGTGCGCCCTTCTGTTCCGCTCGACAGATCACCATACCGGGTATCTTTCGAGAAATTTTGATTTATTATTTGCGAATATTTCAACCCCTACTCACATTGAGTTGCCTGTAGGCAACTCAGCGCAGTGTATATACGTTAAATAGTATATATCGCACCGTGTTTAACAATTGCAACACGTATACATAGTACTAAATCACCACAAGACGTGAGAGCCCCGTCGGGCTCGAGCGTCAAGCTCCTATAGCTGAGTGGTGATGATATACGCCTCCCAATCCAGTCACTGTAGTTCGAATCCTAACATAAAAGTAGGTCTCAGGGGAAATAGAAAATACTCATGTGAGAAAGGGTTAAGCAAAAAATTTTCAGGTTACTATCTATAACCCCTTCTCACATTGAGTTGCCTGTAGGCAACTCAGCGCAGTGTATATACGTTAAATAGTATATATCGCACCGTGTTTAACAATTGCAACACGTATACATAGTACTAAATCACCACAAGACGTGAGAGCCCCGTCGGGCTCGAGCGTCAAGCTCCTATAGCTGAGTGGTGATGATATACGCCTCCCAATCCAGTCACTGTAGTTCGAATCCTAACATAAAAGTAGGTCTCAGGGGAAATAGAAAATACTCATGTGAGAAAGGGTTAAGCAAAAAATTTTCAGGTTACTATCTATAACCCCTTCTCACATAGAGTTAGTTGCCTGTAGGCAACTCAGCGCAGTGTATATACGTTAAATAGTATATATCGCACCGTGTTTAACAGTTGCAACACGTATACATAGTACTAAATCACCACAAGAAGTGAAAGCCCCTCGGGCTCGAGCGTCAAGCTCCTACAGCTGAGTGGTGATGGTATACGCCTCCCACTCCAGTCACTGGAGTTCGAATCCTAGCATAAAAGTAGGTCTCAGGGGAAATAGAAAATATTCATGTGAGAAAGGGTTAATATGAAACTGTTAAAATTCACAATTAGAATGTTTATTTTAACTGTGTAAATATGTCTCATCGCCAATTCCAGTTCCGGAAAAACTTGTCATTTGACTGGGTAGCTTTTACCTCTGTTTGCAGCCTTCAAATAGACTTTTTTGTGACATAAACCGCGGCCAAGGGCACAATGCTGGACCTGTTTTACGCCGGACCCCTGAATCGTGGGTTCCGGGGTCGATAAGCACGGCCATGTCCGTAAGCTATTGCGTCAACGCAAGTCACGCGAACTAAAATTCAAAACGCAGATTGAAATAAAATCTACCGTATCCCAAGCTGACGAACTTAACAGTTGCAGTTGTAAAAATTTTTCATTCCAAAAACTTTAATACAACTGTAAAATTTGATAGTCAGTCAGAGTCAGAACTGGTTGATATTTATATATAACCAGAATAATAATAGCCTGATAGAAATGTTTTCGAATCAAAGTGTGTCGTTAAACCTAAATTCTGAATTGTTATTCTGTTATGTCGAATAACAGCGTATTTCGGCGTAATAAACGTCAGACTTTCAGTGGAGTTGTTTGTTATATTTTTGACTTTGTTACACGTAGCATTTCGATTCAACCGTAATTTTGAGCATACAATAACGCTGACTGACGTATGTTGTTGTTATGAACCAGCGGCGAATCCAGAAATTTCCGATGAATCCGAGGGCGCGCGGTATTACAAAGAAAAATGTTTGCGAGCGACACGAGCAAGCAGCCAAATGGAATATTAGTACTATATGTTAACGCAAACTTTTGGTTTGGATCCGTGGTGGCGTGGAGGCTACGGTCCGAATGCTACCCGCTTGAATCAACCAGTATTATAAATTTAATGTTTAGCATGATGTAAAAGGTTCAACGAAACTTATTTTATTATTTTAAAAACTATAGTCATATGTGGACTTGTACTGAAACTCGCCCAGATATTTTAAAGCAAACTAATAATTCTGTATAGGCATTGCTAGAATTTCCTGTAGGCGTCAAAAGAGGATATATATTTAATATATGTGTATTACTCATTTGTTTATTACCCACGTCAAAGAATGCCACGTGGTCGATAGACATATTGCTTCCAACTTTTACAATATAAACGATTATCAGCTCTTGGTCTGATATTTTAATCTCGGCCCTAGGGCTGATATTTTAATTTCGGCCCTAAGGATGATATTTTAATCTCGGCCCTAGGGCAGATATTTTAATTTCGGCCCTAGGGCTGATATTTTAATTTTGGCCCTAGGGCTGATATTTTAATTTCGGCCCTAGGGCTGATATGTTAATTTCGGCCCTAGGATTGGTGTTAAGCTTATCTGCCGTTAGCCTGATATATACATATATGTATATATAATACGACGTTATTGAAAAATATGAAATATGTACACTTTACGATGTATTTTCAATCTAGGACACACTTGCCGTGACTAAATTGACTCCATAATATTCAAAGCGGTGTTCGATTTTTAAAACGGATCAACTGGTACTGACAGGAAGAAGTAACTTAAAATTGAAAAGTCCACGATATTGTATGGATGTTTACAATTACTATAATGATTTGAAATAACGTGTATCCGTTCGAGCAAGAGTGGATGCTGCATACTTCAACAAAAGTATCCAACTGGGTACATTCTGTATAGGAATGATTGTAGCAGGCACCCGTTGCGTTTTTGGCCTACTCCCACCCCTGTAATTAGAGGTGGGTGCAACCTGCAGGAACCATGACACGTTATGTATCTGGCAACCAAAATTGATCCGCTTATAGTTTAATTTAGGGTTATTACATGTGACGGCGACCCCTCTGCCCCTCAAACAAGATGGGGTCGATCAAAAACACAACGCTCGGCGGTACCTTTTGTAGCATGCGGAACCCCAAGAGTAGCATACTCTTGTATCATTCACTCTTGGTTCAAGTAATTAGCAACTGGTAACGAATGCAATTCTGTTGACAGCAGGAGCATACAAATTTGTATACTCCGAATGTGCACAACGGTATCACAACAATTCGTCGCCCGACAACTTGTAATCCGAAACTTCATCGGCTCGACAATTCCTCGTACGTCATTATGATTAGGCTTTGGATTATACTTCGATTTATTAATATGCTTTAGGACACTGGTGCGCAACGAACTGTCGTAGCTTCGTGCATAACAACACATGGATATAGAATCGTTAGCATTGAAAAATTATTTCAGTTTTAAAATGGCTGTAGGTACAATCGCAAAATCAATTTTTCTGTTTTCCAGAACACTTTTTAATCAAATTGCCCAGCTGTTTTTTAACAGATGAGTGTGAGAGCCAAAGTAAAGGATATGCGTAAGTTAAATGTTTTACCTACACTGCCAAAAATGGTGAGCATAATTTTGACTCTATCCGAAATAGGCTTTTCGTTACTACACAAACTGAGCCAAATTCGACTCCGACAGAGTCAAATTCAACTCACTGAGCAACTCGGGTGAGTCGAATTTGACTCTGGCGTAAGTAGTCGAATTTTAGACACAGTTTGTGTACTTAGTCCGGAAAAGCCATTTTCGGAAAGAGTCAATTTGACTCCCCATTTTTTACAGTGTACTCCTTCTGCGCTGGTATCGAGTAAATTGGCTGGAACTTGATCGTGTGGTAGATCTTGATTCGATGGATATCTTGGTTCCTTGTTCGACGCTGTGTTCAACTGAAATTTGTGTGGTCAAGATTATTTCGACGACATTACGAATTTCTATCAATATTCAAAGCAGGGACAAGTTTTTAATTTATTCAGTTTGAATTAATGAATTTTGCTAACTTGTTAGAAATAAAATTTCTGACCCTTTTTAGCAACACTGCGGAAAAAATTTTAAAATTCACAACTTGGTCATTATCTTAACTGCGTATGTTTTATAGCCAATTGCAGTTACGATAACACTTGTTGGCCTTCGGCCAGTATTTTCCGTCTCCGGTTGTACCCTGTAAGCCACCAGCAAGTCGTTACTGTGGCCTAAACCAATGCCAAGCGATTATATAATTATCATTACACCGCAAAAGTAGACAACTTTTTTCTGAACACAAAATAATATGGGAGGCTAAAGATTGGTCGTGGGTAAAAGCAAATTCGTGCTCGCGGGTATATTTATGAGTAAAAAAATGTCCGCGGGTAAAGCACGTGCCAGGTAAAAGAAATCTTTACCTTACATGTCTGATTGGAGTCGTCATTCTGTCACAATTGCTAGCTAATGAATCGCAGATTGGCTTTAATGGTTTCACCATATACCACATGGATATTTTCAATTTCATCTGATACCTACTTTTACGCTAGGATTCGAACTCCAGTGACTGGAGTGGGAGGCGTTTACCATCACCACTCAGCTATAGAAGCTTGACGCTCAAGACCGAGGGGCTGTCACGTCTTGTTGCAATTGTTAAACACTGTGCTGCTGCTATATATTATTTAACGTATATACACTCCGCTGAGTTGCCCATAGTCAACTTTATGTGAGAAGGAGTTAATAGAATAAAATGATATTTTGTAGCTGTATTTCCATTTGAACCATACGCAATATTAGTTACACTCGTATGCCTAATCGGGTACATTCGATGTTCAAACCTGATTGCTCGGAATTGCGCCAACGCACGCTAGCTCTTGAAATTCGCTTAATTGTTAAGTTTAATAAAATTAATGTATAAAACGATATTCGGAGACTACATTTTACTTTTTAACATTTTAAAATTTGAATTATACACTGCAAAAAATGATGAGTCAAATTGACTCTCTCCGAAATAGGCTCTACGGGACTACACAAACTTAGTCAAATTCGATTCAGTAAGTCGCACGTTTGACTCTGGCGGAGTCGAATTTGACTCTGTTTGTGTAGTCTCGTAAAGCATGTTTCGTAGGAAGTCAATTTGACTAACCATGTTTTTTGCAGTGTACTCGTATAAACTTGACGTGCGACCGGATCCATGCTGAAGCTTATATCTTGACAAGTGCACAATAGCTTTCACTTAAATAAGCTTACTGCCGTACAAAGAACCACATTTATGAGCGCTATTGATTAATTGCCAAACCTCCATTTTTGAGGTCTAATCTCACCGGTCAAACTATTTATTTTTTGCGCAGTTCATTTTGTGACAATTTTGTCACATTTTTGTCGTTTTGCACTATTTTATTTCGGAAATAAATTTAAACAGTTTGACGGTGTATACATGTTAAGTAAAAATATCAGATATTACAGAAAAACAAAACCAAAAGGGCACAAAGCGAATTAATTAATCAACAGTAAGTAGTCGGAATTTGTCAAGCGAACCTAAACTCTATCAATAATGTAATAGGCAGCATATTCATGCCAAAATATAGCCAGTTTATTAATTCCAAGTACTTCCTCATTCTTCGCTGTATATATGTGACATTTGGGTTATGTTTGGATATATTTGATGGCTGTTTTCATTTCCGCAGGATCAATTTAAAATAAAGGACTTTAGACTTTGGCTCAAATTTATGCCGGGTTCACATTTTAGCCGTGCCAGCTTGTAACACGTTTGGTCCGTGTTAGACCATTGAGTAACATTTTGCCTGCTTACAGACCCCATATCATATTCAAAAATTCGTATTTGTCTTCTATTATTATGTGTACGTCACCTTTGGTAGCATGCTAACAAAATTGTCAAATAATGCTTTTTCATTAATCTTGAAATCTGTGACAAATGTTGATGATCATGACACACAAGCAATGTTGTAGTTCGATTACTTCGTGGTATCTATGTCCACTACAAATAAATATATATTAAGTAGCAGCAGAAATAGGAGATCGAACTTTTTGAAACAAAAATAAAACAAAAAGTCAGCTGTAAAATGGAAACGTTTTTAAACGATGAAAATTAATTTTTTGAGAACACTCAGCAGCGAGGTTTTACGCAACAACAGGTAATCATTGCTGAATTTTGTGTTAATATTTTTTATTTGGTACAACTTAAAATTGGCCCAAACATAATTTTTGTTTCCTATTTGTCATTTATCATCAAAGTTCTTCGTTTATACACCTGTGTATGTATGGAAGTGCCGTTTATTGTTATTTGGATGTGAGACAAATCCAGGTTGTCTTGGATGGATGTTTTGCCTAAAATAGCATCGAACTGTACACGTTCATTGAGCGAAGCGAAACTCCGAGCGAAGCTCGGAGTTTCGCGAAGCGTTTATGTTTTGTACTTGGGGGTCGAAAGGTGGATGTCCGTCTGTCCGTCCGAAAAGAATCTCAGGAGCGGCTGAACCGATTTTGATACTTTTTTTGTTTGAAAGCCAATAATCCTGGCGTGTTATCCTCGCATTAGGGTTTTAAAATTGCTAGCCGTTTAGTAGCTACAGCCTAATTTGCATAATTAATTAAGCCTAAATTAGGACTTTCCACAATATTTCACTAATTATTACAGTTAGAAGCAATTTAATTTTAGCATTAAAGGGTTTTTTGGTGCGAGAATTCTGCGTAGACTGTTTACAAACCTCCAAAACCGATGACTGAGCAGTTAGCTAATAGATAATTTGCATATTAGCATAGGTTATAAGCCTAAATTAGGACTTTTTACAATATTTCACTAATTATTAAGGTTAAAAGCAATATAAATTCAGCACTAAAGGGTTTTTAGGTGCGAGGAATCTGAATATATTGTTTACAAACATCCAAAACCGATAATTGAATAGTTAGCTAATAGCTAATTTGCATATTAGCTTAATTGACAAGACAAAATTAGGACTTTTTAACTTATTCCAAAAATTATAGGGTGGCTGATGGGTTTTTGGGTGCGAAGAAACTGAGGAAATTGCTTACAAACCTCCAAAACCGATAAATGAATAGTTAGCTAATAACTAATTTGCATATTACCTTAATTGCTTACGTGTGTTCGAGCTTCGCTCAATAAATGTAGTCTCACTACGACTGGTTGTAGAATTTTTGGATAAATATTTTAGTTTGATATATCTGCGGTAAAGGCGGTAGAGATATTTTATCGCAAGTATTAAACAAGGGCCGGTACAGCAAAGGCAGGGTGGCGGTATAAACCTCCCAAGCAGAATTGGACTTTCAACCGGACCGCCACGAAACGAAAAATTTCCGGCTTTTAACCAAATCGACACAAAAACCAAAAATATTGTCGGTATAGGTAACTACAAACAAAACTGGCTGTTTGTTACATTTTGGGAGGCTGCCCCCAAACCCTTTCTCCCATAAATTTCTGGATCCGCTCCTTCGTGTAAATTTCAAGCAATTGAATCCCTACACCGCTTGGGCTACGTCATATACACTGTATGAGTAAACTAACCTGTAATCTATGCCATGCAATGTGTATTTTACACAATATGCAATATTTAACAATTAAACCTCTTTATATGCAGTAAACAGTTTTCGCGAAACACCTCCCCCTCGGGCTCGAGCGTCAAGCGTTTATAAATAAGTTGGTCTCTAACTAACAGGTTAGGGTGCAACCAGAACTGCGAAATATCGTAAACCGGAACCAGAAAGCGAAAAAATACCGGAGGCTACGAAAGTGAAAAATGACTCTTACCGTAAAATTTGTTTGTTAGCATTAAATAAAACTACATATTACATTCAACGCAATGCAACTTTTTTATTTTTGCGTATTTCAGGTTCCCATTTTGAGCAAACGCAAAATCTGCCTTTAATATTTCTGTAAATATGCGTAGGACACTAATTGTAAATGTGGTAGTACTGACTTATAAATTATTAGAAAAATAAAATAAGATATGTCCCAATTATTTTAAAAATTTTCAAACTGAAAACATTTTCACTATACACAAAATATTGCAAAATTCCGGTGAAAAAATATACCTGATTAATGCCGCAACCGAATAGTGACAAACAGACCAGAATTTGCACCCCGTCTTTAGTAAAACCCGATGGTTCGAAGCGTAGTTTGAAATTGATCGGACAGGTGAATATCAAATGTGTGAAAAAATGTAAAATGTTTCTGCAATTTTAAAACTGTTAAAATTTCTTCAAAACGGAAATTCTGTTATTGCATGTTAATCATTAGTCATTAATCACGCATATATCTTGCAACTTTTCGTAACAGACATGCTGCAATTGTTCGAAATCAAACAAAATTACAAATTTCATACAAAATCTTAAACATTTTGGAGCATACGCAAATTTCTCTGTAAGAATTTTGAAAGACCGGTTGACATTTGCACGCGTCAATTGGGTTGGCAAAAAACAAAAAGATTTTTGAAACTTTTATACTTCCAGTATCCGATTACCGTTTTCGTTATTTTTACTATCCGTTTACACCCTGCTGCTTTACTGTTTACTAAAACTGAATATTGAAAGTTCTATTTAAGCGACTACATTTAAGAGGGTTGTTTGTCTTCTGTAAATGCTTTCTTGTTGGTTTCTGGTTTGGGTTTTTTGTGTTTTTGTTTAAGTGTTAGCGTCCGATTACTGCCATCACAAGTAATATAAAACGGTAATTAATATTTTGTTAATTCAGTTCAGCGTTTAAGCTTTAACATTGTTTAGAAATGTTTGTTTTAGCTTAAGTTTCAGGTAAAACTTTGGGATTTTAAGTTTTTAAGTGCTTGCTTCCAAGCGTTTTGTAATAGTATCTCGTTTGAATATTGTTTTTGACAATGATGCTTTCATAAACTGACTACTGCCCATACAGTCGACCTCGTTGGGTTTTTGACAGCTGTTTAAGTAATTGTTTCCAATAAATTTGATAATAATGGAAATACAACGTAGTAAAGCGGAAAGCCTTTATTGCTGAAACTCAAAATTGTTGAATAGAAATTAATCTTCAGCCGCATATATCATTCGGTTTCGGGTTTAAATATCACAAGATGGTGTTTTTTTGCATTCTAACACCCAAAGTAGGATTGTTAACAACGCGGCTCTCAGCTCTGTCTTGTTTTGATAAAAAATTCTCAAAAGTTTAAAATTTATTTGTCTGCAAAATTTCAACATGCATTATTTTTTAAAATAAGTTGCTTTTGCGATCTTTTTGATTTTTTCATCTTTTTGACCTTTTAATGCTTCTGTTATTTGTTTACGTAAAACATTCGATGGGAACCTGAAAAATTGACCCATCTGACATACCAGTATAAAAGGTCGTGTTAATTATATGGGTATTCAACTAAGGCTAAACCTGATCTTAAGCGTAACGCTAAACATAAACCTTAACCCGAGTCTAAGCATAGGCATGAGATTTGTAGTCTCAGTCTCTGCAGTGCTGCAAGAGTCAGGGGTGAGGCTACGGCTAAAGTTAAGGCTGCGGCCCCAACGAAGAGCGTGATCCAAGATTTCTCGGCGGGACCTCTGAGGTCGGCCGAGCTTCCTTCCTTGAATTTAACGGTGAGGGCAGCATATCCAAAACAATTTCAGGCAAAAGTTGCTTAACCTTGGATCTTAGATCTAAATCCATTCAACAGTGGAGCGGCAAGGGTATATGCTGTTCACTTCCAAAGCCGGCAAGGTGTTGTCTTTTCGTAAACGTATCCTTGGAGTGCAGCATCGAAAGACGAGATGCTCCAACACAAGTGCCCAATATTTAATGATGAAGAAAATTCTGCAAGTGAAGCGAGCAATCAGCAAAATACGACCCGTTAAACAACGCGATATTTATGCTGAAATTAATTTTCTATAAGCATAGCAGGTCGATTTTGCTTTGGGTCTACAGAGGCCGCGCCCTAAAAGGGGTAGAGAGACTACCAGCGGCACTGACTCATGTTTAATATTAATGAGTGAACTACGCTCAAAATGCGCAACATTTGTCGGACTTTTGTGTTCGAGTCGTAAAACGAGCGCATATTTTACATTGAGAGTTGTTCAGGTTGACTAGCCATTTCCAACTAGGAATCAATGTTTTGGTATTCTGCGTAGCTTTTATCAAATTAGCTGCCGTAATTTTTTTATGTATGAAGACTGATTAAATAACAAATCACGAGAATTGTGCGTCTATTAGGATAATTGGAAATTCTATGTGCTGCGTGGTTGTGAACTGCTTGGAGTCTTTTCGAGCCCGTTGCCAGTTTAACATTCTCACGAGGCTTATAAATCCTATAGGAAACGTAGACAAGGATTTCACACTGGTGTACAATCGAGTTGTACAGGTTTCTACACTGCAAAAAATGGTGATATCCTGGTTGTATTTAAAATTACTTATAGAGTTCAAAGACGCCGCTGTGCGCTCTTTCAGCGCGTATTTGCTGCAGCTTATGCGCCATTTTAGGGTTACGCTAACACTTGGCTCGCAAAATTTGGTGCCAAGTGTTATAGAGTAAACTCTAACATGTTTTTTTGCTTTACTCTGTAACACTTGACACGCAAAATTTGGTGCCAATTGTTATAGAGTAAACTCTAACATGTTTTTTTGCTTTACTCTGTAACACTTGACACGCAAAATTTGGTGCCAAGTGTTATAGAGTAAACTCTAACATATGTTTTGTTTTAGGGTCACTCTATAACACTTGACACGTAAAATTCACTCTAAACCACTTTCGGTTACCCTTACGCGTAAATTATAGTGAACATCGCGTTATGGTTGAGCCCAACTTTGCGTTTTATGTTAATAGTGAAATTTTATACAATAAATCGACACAAGTGTAGTTTAACACCTGCCAGTGTTTAAAATAATAAGTGAAATATATACAAAATATATAGTTTTTGCTTGAAAAACCAATTTTAGCTAATTTCGTAAATAATTTTCACAAGTTGTTTTATCATTTTCCTCAAACTTTGTTTATACAGAGATGCTGAATTTCGGTATATGCACACGGTACAAGTGTATGTCAAGAAAAAAGATTACCATTCATATGTGCATATATATGCGCGAATATTATAAGTTGTTGCGATGACCACAACTGTAGCATGCGTGGCTCGAGTGTAAAAGGGCCAAGGTTTGATTCATGGCGTGGTCGTTTTTGGGCAAAACTTCGAACAGGGGTCGTGCATGCTGAGTTGTTCCAACACCGTAAAACAGCGATATACCAAGAATGGATGATTTTCAGGGTTGGAGCGATCCGGCTTTTAGGACCCGGGAACACGTCGGGACCGTTACCGGCGGCCCGGGCCTGGACTCGGACTGGCGCAGGGTTGGAGCGACCCGGTTTTTAGGACCCGGGATCGGGTCGGGACCGTTACCCACGGGCCCGGGCCTGGGCTCGGGCTGGCGCAGGGTTGGAGCGACCCGGTTTTTAGGACCCGGGAACGGGTTGGAACCGTTACCCACGGCCCGGGCCTGGGCTCGGGCTGGCGAATTTTATTTACGTTTAGAGCATGAAGGAAAACATTAAATAAACCATATTAACATAACGGTATTTTTAATAGTTCACCAAATATTGTCTGCGCAGCTTCCTTCAAAGCCACATGAGCTCTAACGACCGACAGACACAAAAGACTGCGAGTCACAGTTACTACGTTGCCACGTACACTAAAATTCCACTCAGATTCGCCGGTACTGGCATTTAACCAAGCACGCTTATAGTGAGCTTGACTAACAATAGAAATTGCACTGTGTTTACACGCCAGAAATTAACGGATTTCTTGAAGTGGCAGCAGAAACATCTGCACGTTCAAGATTCTAGATAGTCAACAACCTGGTCGTGTGCTCAAAGTTTGGGACCAAGCCCCCGCTTAGGTCCGCGGGCTCAACCCCCTGCTTAGGTCCGCGGGCCCAACCCAGGCCCGGAACGACTCCAACCCGGGTTAACGTTATGACATGAGAAGGCAACTGGGTACATTCTGTGTAGAAAAGAAGGTACCTAGCGCACGCTGCGTTTTTGGCCAACGCTCTTCCTTACTGAGGGTGTGTACGTTGCACTAATATTATTAATTTTAGCTAAAGTCGCTCAAATTTTATTCTTCACTCCTATGTTTACTATGTGGCTTAAGTGGTTACTTTCTCCAATCACTGGGGCCGGGCAAAAATACAACGTACATTTTGCACTCTGTAGAACCCCAGTAGTTATACACTCCTGTCTAAGAGAGGTCATCCACTCTATAAACAATGCATTTAAAAAATTCAGTCTTCGGTGGAAAATCAGCTCACAACACCGGGCGCGTAGCCAAGGTGAAGCATGGTGGCTCAGCCCTCCTGGAAAAATTTTGCCCTCCCCCACCGCTGACGAATTGTCAACCTTGCTTGTAACTCATAGAAAATCTTTCAATGCCCCTTCCGAAATATTTTTAACCCCCCTAGCAAGGTGAGCTGGCTACGGGCCTGTCACAACACCGAAGATTTGGCGGTGGGAAATATTTTTAACTGTGGTTTTACCCAAGTTAAAAAGATTTAACCACGACCAACTTCTTTTCTGCGCCTGAGGTTAAACAAGTATTTTAAAGATCGCCGGTGATTTGAACTTTAATGTACTTTTCCGTTATAGCTCCAAAAAAATTTTACACAAGACAGTTTACTCGAAACAACAAACTTTCGAACCCAACTAAATAAAGCACAGAACTTTTATTTTTCAACGCTATCAGGCAAGCTTAGTTAAACGCGTATGTTTTGCACCTTAACTCTTAAAGGTTTCGCGCTTGTAAAATCTGTCAATTTTTGCCCTGTTGATACAATTCTTTACCCGCGGGTATACCCGCAGCTGAAATTATTTATCCGACCCACATTTACCCGCGGGTCACAAAGAACTTTATTCTATCAAAAAATCTTTAATATGCCGAACCTATGAAATTCTCATTAGCCAATTCCATTTCTGAGGCCAATATATGATTAGTTATGTTTGGCTCGAATAGTTTTTTGGTAGAACGTGAAACTTGGCCAGTCTTGACGTAGTCAGAATATAAAAATCTAGAATGCTCTGTATTCACATAGAGGCGTTGTGAACTGTAAATTAGTAAAGATTTTCAGGAAGCAACTACTATAACCTTTAGCATATAGCAAAATGGCTAAAATACTCCTAAGTCAAAAGCCAAAAAGCAAAAATTTCAGTGAACATTCCAAAGAAACAACTGAACTATCACTACTGTCAAGCCATTCCTATGAATTCAGCAATAGTTTGTCGCAAATAAACCGGGACACTTCGAACGCAAATCGCCAAAATTCTACTGATCCGGTCACAGATTCCAACCAAGTCACCTGGATGATAGATTCTGCCAGTGATTTTAGCACAGACGCTGATTCGTCAAGGCCTAAGCCTAAACTTGAGCCTAACCAATCAATTCTTAACGGTTGTATTGGATTCACGAAAACCGATGACGATTGGTCGACACACGATGACCATCCTGGTACGCCAGGCTATGCCGAACGTGAAATTGCTGACTTGCATGCGTCCACTCATTTCAAATACGGCCGATCTTTATACTATTGCGCTGCCGCGGTGGGTTGTTTCCCTGCGCCTATTTTTGCATCTCCCGCAGCAAATTGTGCGCTAAAAATTTACAGCTTTGTCATCACGTTTTTCATGGGTCTCTTGATGATCCGTGGAGCATTTTATCTTCATAATTCGTCAGAAATTAATCCTGGGGCAGCGTTCGACTTATCACATTGCTTCTTTCTATGGTTATGCGGCATTCACTGGTGTTGGAACTTGCGAGCTGCGTTTAATTTGCCAAAAATGACTCGACTGGTCAGCGCGTTGCGTATTTTTAGCCATCGGCCAAACGAACAATGCAAGATGTCAGAAATTTCACCACGCGATAAACGCTTTCTACGACGAGTGGTAACGTCCGCATTACTGGTATCGATTGCGATCGCATTCAACAATACCTTAGTCGTAGTTTTAGGTGAATTCAGTATTTTACCATTCCCATCGCATACTCGGTTATTTTTTGACGATGCGCACACTGCGCCGAAAATATTTCATATTCTAGTTGCAATTCCGAGTATGGGCAATTGTTTAAGTGTTGCACTGCAAGCGTACGATATGACACTAATTTATTTGGCAGTTTCAAACTTTCACAACATTCTCGCCAGCAATTGTTTAGCACGTAAGGGTAATTCTGGCAAATTTCGCCAAGAATATCAAAAAATCATTAACGTCGTTCAATTTGCTGATTCACTATGGTCGTGGTATTATTTGTTGTCGAACGGTATGCTAATTGTGTTAGTTTGCACTAATCTATACATGATTGGTACTGCGAAGCAATTGCTTAACGCAGCCGTGTTTTCAGTTTGGCTTGCGTACGGCACCGGGGTTATTTTGTTGATTAATTTGCCCCCAGCGTTTGTGAATGAACTGCGATACGGGTCGGTTGACGTTCTGTTGCGCAAAGGCAATGAACGTCTTGATCATATGATGGAGTGTCATGCGCATAGCAAGGAGGTAAAAGTTTAAATTGTATTTAGGCAAAGTTTTAGTTATCAACATAGATATCTTAAGAAACTTGTTAATCAAATGCTATTACGGATCTCCTGACTTTTGAAACAACATCGTTTAAAACGCTTTTTTGAACACGAATGCTCTCTAAAATATTTCGCTACTGTAGCGAAACGCCATTAAGCAGGGTGTAACCGGATACAACGTTTTCGTTACCGATGAAAATTGGTGCCCGTTTCCGTTATACAGAAATACGGAAAGTCTATTTATTTTGTTGCTAATAATTAGTTGTAAATGACATATAAATCGCTGGATTTTTTTATTATAGATATGTTGCAATTGTTTGATTCAAATTAAAAATGAAAGTAATCCCGCAAAATCTTCGAAATTTTGGACGTATTCCCTGTATTTTCCAAAAGTAGTTTAGAAATTCTAACGAATATTTGTATTACCTTATTGGTAGAAAAAATATAAATCATTCCGGAAACTTATAAATAATACTCGTTTTCCGCTACCGTTTCCGTTACAATTTGATAACTATCCGTTTCCGTGGTTTTTGCTATCTGTTTGCACCCTGCTATATAGTTAACGCTTCTTAGCGTTGGAGCAAACGCTATTATAGCATCGGTATTTCAACAAGTGAACCGTGTTTTGCGTTTCTAACACTGTTCCTTAAGATTTATTCACACGTGCAAACCGGGACTCCAATGAAATATTTGCAGCTGCGGGAGCTTTGAAGTTTTTTTGTTGCAGAACCTGCGCATGCATGTTACACGTGCAAGTTTTTGCTGCAAGAACTTGCGCGTGTGAATAGAGCTTTAAACTCATTTTAAAAATGGTTTTGGCTAAAATTTGCGCGTGTGAATATGGCTTTAAACTAATTTTAAAAATGGTTTTGGTTTCTTCTTTATTGACGCTGCTGCGCTTTGTTTTTTACCTCTCCCCGCTACAAAAATGTATATAAGAAATCCTTTCAAAATTTTCTTGATCTTTTGACAACTGGCGCAGAGAACGAGCGACTACAAAATGCAATAAATGTATAATTAGTTATAAAGTACTGAACCAGACGTAGTTGCAACTCAGTTTTTAAACGGCGATTGACAGAGTAAATAATAGTCGATAAAGCATTGGCATATGATGGCCCCCATTGCGCAGCGTTCACATATATAAACTATTACTTTATTTTTATAGAATATTTATTGTTTTAGACGCTCGCGCAACAGGACGACAATATTGTTCATTTATACCATCAGCTGTCGGAGAATCGCGTTACCATAACAGCCGGTAACTTTTTTGACATTAACCGGACAATGTTATTAACGGTAAGTTTCTTAGAATAAATATACACTTTTTATATTTTGAAAAAATCAGTGGGTTGTCTAAAAGATTGGAAAGAATTTACGCTTAGCCTATTTTTTCTGAATTTTATTCAACGATTTCAAAAAGGTTTCAAATTGGAAATTTAAATGATAACCACTCAATAAATAAAGTTTACGAGTTTTCCGATATTTTTCGCGTATTTTTGTAATGTCCTGTTGGTTTCATGTCTTGGCCCGTATATTCAAATAATACAAAAATCAATAAGATGTTTGTATCTGGTTATATTAAACGGATATTTGTTTCCGTTTCGGCGAAATCAGTGTCGATTTCCGTTATGCGATAACCGAAAACTATCTTTCTGATGCTCAAAACTTTGCCATAATAACCGAAGTGATATATAAATCAATTTTTTCCTTGAAATCTCACTGATACATGAGTGGAATTATTTTGTAACCTTATTGCTCTATTAGTTTTGGTTTGTGTTACTAGTACGTATTTTACTTTTTATTTACGCTCTGATTTGGCCCCCTCACAAACAGATATTGTCACTATAGGGGGACTTCGCTACTGGGAAGCTTACACTTATGCTTAGAATAAGGCATAACGTTTGGGTTTCCGCTTTACGCGTAAGCTTAAGTTTAGGCTAAGGTTTAGGTGGTAGGCAGACTCCTAACATGGTCCCTGATTTATAACATGGAAATTAAATTTTATAGATTGGATCCGCAGTGTTATCTTACTTCGTTATTATCGTTGAATTTTCCGGAAGATCATCGCATTGTTCTCCGGAAATGATTCAAAATATCACTTCAACTATAATTGCTGAAACTCGAAAACAACAATGAAAAACTTTTATAAGATACATTTACTAAAATAAAATGATTTGTATGTATGCCCGTTTTTTGCGGTCTTCACGCTATAACTGGGGCATCCCGGAACACGGTTTATCACATGTTGATTCGACGTGAACATAAAAGTTTGTGATATGAATAGCTGTTTGTAGATAATATATGAATGTCATATAAAATATTGGCTTACAAGTTTCGCATCTCTAGAAATCATCGGGTACAAACAGCCATATGTCACATGATAACGCGGGACATTTATGGGATATCATATGGTATTCCGAAATTCTACTTACAATTCATGTGATATTATGCAGGACAATGTAGTTTATGCGCACGAAAAATATAACAGAAAGCCAGATAGTTTAGCTGTATGTGATTTCGAATACTAAATTACCTTCTATTTTTCTATTTTTAGTGAAAGTTCTGCCTGAATATATTCTAAAGTACAAATAATTCAAACTTTAAATTTAGTATCACATGATATTCTACAGGACATTCAGGTTAGTTTGACATTTTCAAACATGTCATATGATACTGACTGACAATATTTCGAATATCATATGATATTGCAGTACAAATAGTGGATGTCTCATTAAGATAGCAGACAATTCAAATTTTTTGAATATGACAGCGGATTTACGTGTAGACAAAATATTACCCGCTATTGTAATAGGGACAAAACGTTCCAGGCAGCCCCAGTTATATCGTGAACCCGCATGTTGTCAGTAAACTTAATTATTCAGCAACACGATGTTTAGGAGCGAAACCGGATTTAGAATTGATTTTGCCAGCCCATGATACTTTTACAGTGATGCCCTCTCTGACTGGGAGCTGGCAATTTTTATCAAACGCAATTTTTAACCAAAAAATTTTCAGAGTAGAAACAATGTAAGATATGGACCTTGCCATTTTATGACAAAAAATTTTTGAGGGGTCAAATTGTAAGGTAGGGGCTTTTATCATTTTTTACAGAAAAAACTTGAGGGGAAAAATTGTAGGGTAGGAATCTAAATATTTTATCACAAAAAATTTCTGATTAGTGGCGTACGCGTCCGTTCCCTCTGGATTCGCAAGTCGCAACCGCAATAGAGTAGCCTTAAATATATTTCTGTGTAAAAGCGACTCGCTGAGTTGGATTGGATCATTTTTTGTGTTGAATGACTGGTTTAACGCACCTAATTTTACTATTAATTTTTTAATTACTTTTGATTAAAAACAAACCGAGACTATTAAGAAGCCTTTTCCATCAAACACCTTTTTATTGTGTAAACAGGCTAGCGTATGCATGTTAACAGTTAACACATAAGTTTTGTACTGTAGTGACCCGCATTAGAGGGGGTTCCCATTTTAAGTTCGAATCAATAAGAGTCAGTATCCCTAAAAAAGTCCGTAATTTGGATAGAGGCCCTAAGCCCTTATAATTAGAGTCCATAAATGTCATTTATACCTAATTGCAATGCATAAATGACTCCCCGACCAAACTAAGTTGAGTTCAAAACTTTAAGCTTATTTAAGTGTTGAAAGTACTTTTCGAAGTAAAACCTTGCATCATCACTCAAGCTTTTTATACAAGACAAATAAACGTTTAATTCCACAGATAATACGGATTTTCACTAACGAAGGGTGGCGGAGGGCGGGTTAAAATAAATAACAGTCCGTAACCAAATAACAAGGGGGTACCCTCTAGAGAGGCCAAAACAATATCAGTCTTCCTCCCTTATTCGGGTCACTACAGTGATAGTAAAATTTTGTAATAGATAAAGGGGGCACAATGCTTATCTTGCAGCGACGTCCAGAGCCCTACGGTACCGCAAATTGAAAAATTTCGTTTATGAATTATGCGATGCCACGTAGAAATTCGTATGCTTTGCGGTATAGCGCCATACGGTGACGGACGGCGCCGAACGTCATCAAAAGTATTAAAGCGCTATATTTTAAGCATGCTTATAATTTATCTCAAACTCAATAGACGAAGCATTCGAACCAAGATTTCGGACACTAAACTTGTATTCAATATCATAAGGAATACAAAAAGTTTTCTGACAGTAAATATGACTGGAAAAAAGACCGAAGTCAAACCGCTCTAACTTTTACAAACAATACAAACCAAAAATCTACTCACAAAAGCGTCAAGAACTTGGTTCAATATTCTGAATCAGGTTTGAATGCAGAATTTCATTTCGCCACCTCCAGTTAATTTTGAGGTTAAATACCAGTAATTTCCAAAAAATTTTACATAATAGTATATTTCGGATATCCGGCGAATGTACGAATTTCCAAATATATCAGGATATCCAGTTCGGTTATAATGCATATTTCTTTTCGGATACATGTCCGTATACTTTTTGTACC